>RJWK010022545.1:0-29814 GCA_004363435.1 Platanista minor
CCCTCCCCCTCCTCTTTCTTTTCCTCTTCTGTCCCCTCCCCTTCCTCCTTCTCTCTCTTTTTCTTCTTTGGTATGCAGTCTTCTTTTTGAGGATTCACCTCCAACACACACGTCTGCCAGGCGTATAACTCTTTTAGGGGTTTGAATGGGTTCACAAGTTTTACAGAAATAGTTTAGTTTTTAAATTTTAATGATAATTTTATTTTCGTAATAATATAAAAGGAAACATTTTGCAGTAATAATTCATAACTTAAATGTTTTTTTCATTTATTTTTACAGAATATATTTCAGCTTCTTCAATTATTGTTTTCAAACTGAGATCCTTAGCACCCAGTAGGGACCCAAAGACATAGTCTAAGGCATCCATAAAAATGGGTCCCTCAGAAATACTACTTTAAATCTAAACAAATTATTCCATCCTCTGCCCTAAAGAAATCGTTTACTTAACTAAAACTAAATGCATGGAATTATACTGCAGAAACTAGTCTTTAATCTGATGCTATCTATGGTTCCAGTACAAATTGAAGACAAGGATGAGATGGGTTCTTAAGGAAACAGAAAAGATTACCAGGTTTTACTGACATTCATACATTGAATACTGTGAATTTGTATCATATCATTTGTTCAGCTCTTTACATACAGAAAAAATCCAAGGTTCAATAAAATGGCTTAAAATTCATCCCTGCTAGTACTGCTCTTCATTGCCAAGGAAAAGTTGTTGATTATTTGCCAGAAAAATATCTTCATGCTTTTTTAAAGCCAGGAACAGCTTTTAAACATGAAGTGTAAGTCAAAGATTATTCTGAATGCCAGCTGTGTAGAGGTATGAATCTATAAAGGAAATTTCTGTTCCATATTTGAGTTCTACTCAGTTTAATTTGGGTAGGTCTGTTGAAATAGGAAGTCTGAAGAAAAGTATTGATGAGAAAATGTCTATCCTACCCTTAGAGCCACGCTTACAGCTTGTTAGTCCTGAATCTGGGCATATCACAGAGGATATGAATGTTGAAAGGATATTATATTCCTAGCCCTCTCTCCCCCAGAGTGTGCTGAAAAGAAAGGCAGTGGATATCACGCGGATTCAGTGGGAGGCCTGAACCCTTTCCAGAGTCCCCAGACACCATGGTACTGAAAGTGTCAAACTTTTAATTCTAGGTTGCCTTCCTCACCCTAACATAGGACAACAATTTCTTGAAAACAGATTTTTAAGTTCTCTCCCTGTTTTAGTCCTGACCATACAACTTATAAAAATATTGCTTCGTGATATACATGTATTTGCATTTAAAGTTAGGAAGTCGTTCACTTACCATGATAAATTAGATACAGACATTGTAGCAATTGCTGGAGGAGTCTTGCGGCACAGTCTTCTCTTGGTTTCAGAGTAGGGAATGAGTAGATCAAGCATACAAGGCCGCCAGGAATTTTAGCTTAGCTACCGCAATGATGTACAAAGCACTTAGTTACTCACGGTCTGAGAAGACCTGGAAAGGAAATGAAGAAAATGATATCTTTAGTACCTGATCTATATAAATTTTCACAGATTTATTTCATCCAGGTCAATAGTTTTGTCATGGTATGAGTCACACAAAAGAAAATATGAATTTTTTCTTAAAATATAAGACATGTCATAAACCAAAGAAAATTAAATCAAGTTTGTGATGAGCTGAACACTTTTTCTTGAAAATAAATTGAAAGGTTAATAAAATGTCAATTCCCTGAAGTAGAGAATACAAGGAGGGAAGAGAATATATTTTTTAGAGGCACTGAACTTTTTTCCCATAGGGTCAATCAATTATGCTTTCTAAATCAGTTTTATATACTTGTGATAAAAAGATCAGATCAAGATCTTGGTTAGTCAGTAGCAGATACTGGAAAAAAAAAAGCTCCTTGGCACAAACTGTTGTCCTATCCAAAGCTTTCATAAAAAATCATTCATTACTACATCCGAGCAAATGAGAATTTATGAGTAACACGTGGGAGGTAAGCAGTGTGTTTTTACATAACAAACAGTTCCACACACTTTTTTGCAGCATATACTGTATACAATGTTCTATGATCTTGAACCAAAACTTTTCTGAGGGTGCAGTTAATTCCATGATACTATTTTAGGCACTTTCATTAGTTCAGGTGATTAATCAGTAGTGTTAACAAACATTCATTGAACATATACTATGTGCATTTAGTCTATCCTAGGTACAGCTCAGGGATAAAGATAAATGGCACATGAATAAGACATTGTTCCTGCCCTCAAAAAAAGTTTTATGTAAAAAAGATACTTGTAATAAAATAGGATGAGAAAGGTTTCCACGGAGTACATGGGAGCACAGAAGAGGAGTTTCCAACCCATTCAGGAGATTTGGGAAGGATTTCTTTTTTTTTTTTTTTTTTTTTTTTTTGCAGTACGCAGGCCTCTCACTGTTGTGGCCTCTCCCGTTGCGGAGCACAGGCTCAGCGGCCATGGCTCACGGGCCCAGCCACTCCCCAGCATGTGGGATCTTCCCGGACCGGGGCACGAACCCGTTTCCTCTGTATCGGCAGGAGGACTCTCAACCACTGTGCCACCAGGGAAGCCCTGGAAGGATTTCTAAAGAAAACATGCCCCACACTACTACCACTAGGTTTGGCTGCAAGTTTCAAAAACAAATCTTGAGTCTTAACAAGTCCAAGGTGCATATAGCAACTCCGTGGACACAAGAGATGTAGGCTCCTTTTTTGTTGTTTCTTCAGTCTCCATACGTGGTTCCCCATCATGCTCCAAGTGGCTGCTGAGTCCAGGGAGTGTGTCTGCATCCAGCCAGCAGAAAATAGGAAGAGGGAAAGAAGGATGCACCCTAAAATTTACACATGAAATTTCTACTTTCATTTCATTCACTGGAGTGTAGCCACATGACCACTCCTATTCTAAGCGAGACTGGAAAAGGCAGCCATTATGCTAGGCAGCCATCTGTCCAACTACAAACCAAGGTGCCTATTAGAAAGGAAGAGGGGGGAAGTGGGTCTTGTGAGAAAACTAGCACTGTCTGCCATCATGTTTGAGACTCTGTGACCTTTACCCCCAATATTTTATGATGCTGCACCTACTGCAAAGTGACAAACATGGGACAGAGGGGAAGTGGAATTGATCCATTGTTCACTGGTAATTTTACATATTTGATATGTAATTTTAAATATCAAACTTCTTCAGTTTTCTGAAGTCATTCCTAGAATCAACAAAATGTCTTTTGTGCCCTACTATTTACAAGGCCCTAACTAAGCACTAAGGACACAAAGATGAATAAAATATAGTCTTTGCTCACAAAGAATTCACTGCCTAATACAGATGCCATCACGTAAAAAATAAAACAAAATAAAATGCATGCTGAAAATCGTTGTGTACATTCAAAGGCATACAAGAAGCTATAGGGGAACAGAGAACGTACCATAATTCTAACGGATTCTAATTTTAATAGACCTTGCCTGCTTGTGGCGTAAGCAGCTAGAAAGTCCGTATCTTAAAGCATCTTACAGTGCAAGAAGCTTTCAAGTCCATCCTGCCCTTGGGTAATTGTTAACACATATGGGCTTACATCTATTAAGGATATGGGAACTGCAAATTCTGCTCCCCAAACTGGTAACTGCAAACTCTCACAATCTGTATTACCTGATTCTTATCAAGGGTTTGGGTACCACCCCTCCCCTCCTCCACAAAAAGTATATAATACTGTCTGACACAATTCATCCCTCTAGATATTCTTAATTCTGTCTTTAGAGAAACATATGTCTGCATGTTATTATTTTAATACCTAACTAAATTACTTTTACTGAATTATACTTTGGTGTTTGGCCAAGAGTTTGCACTGAGGGACATCACTGAAGAAAATAATAAGTAAACAAGCAAAAACCAGGCCTGTGATATCAGCGATTAGGTATCAGCTAATAGCTGTCAGCTGTTAGGTGAAACATTAGCCAACACAAAAATATTGCCCTCACAAGTACTCAATGGAAAAATCTTTCAGATCTCAACACCAGGAAAACCATTGTCCTAAATGTCTGGTTTGCTTCAATCTGGTTTGCTTGAACCCTATTCAACAACAGGGGTGCATTATTGCAACTTATGCTTATTTCTTTGCTTTAACTTATGGGAAGCTTTGAAACAAATTTATGATATTTCTTTAAGAACTATATAAGGCCTTGAGGTCTGCTTTTTTAGTGCTAATCCATTTTTGCATTTTTTGCCAACTTTAATTTTTAACCTCTTTTTGATAAACACACACACGTATACACACTATATTTATGTAAATACATATAAAACCATCCCCAACTCTATTTTAGAGTGAGAAAGGGCATAACAAAGCCCACAGTTCCAGATATGTTTGCTTCTGAAAAACTAAGAAATAAGATGCAAAGAAATTTGACCCAGGATCTTTGATCAAGCCATATGAAACTATTGTTTTTGTAGGTCAAAAATGGTCAAATATTGTCAGTGTACATGGTACTACTTAATATAAGTGAAGAGTCGACCAAGACAGCCTCTTTTCATTCCCTTCAGCCTGACTAAACTTTAGACACGCTTTTTCTTGACTGTGGGCCGCTGACATCCCCTTTCTTAAAGTATTCACCTTAGAAAAATTGCCATCGTAAATTCATTCTCTGCCCTACTTCCAGCCTCTGGCCAGTTTTACAACCCAGGAATGTTCTTCTCCAGGACCTGAGAGCCATCCCTTTGAAATGTAAATGTAACAGGAGAGAGCACTGTATTGCCCACTCTCTGTGGGACTACAGGAGGCTAACTTTCATAAGTACCAATCAGCAAAGACAGATGCCTAATCACATTGACCAACCTCCCCCTAATATCCTCCAGTACTTTTCTACTAGCTCATCCTAGCACTTAAAAACCTTCCTGCTAGGCTTCCCTGGTGGCGCAGTGGTTGAGAGTCCGCCTGCCGATGCAGGGGACGCGGGTTCGTGCCCCGGTCCAGGAGGATCCCACATGCCGCGGAGCGGCTGGGCCCGTGAGCCATGGCCGCTGAGCTTGCACGTCCGGATCCGGTGCTCCGCAAGGGGAGAGGCCACAACAGGGAGAGGCCCGCGTACCGCATTAAAAAGAAAAAAAAAAAACCTTCCTGCCTTTTGTTTCAGCAGAGTTGAGTTCAGTCTCTCTTCCCTATTGCAATAGTATTGAATTAACTCTGTCTGGTTCATTTTTCTTTGAGAGAGTTTTTGTTGTTGTTGTTGTTGTTTTATCTATCTATCTATCTATTTATTTATTTATTTATGGCTGCATTGGGTCTTGGTCCCTGCGTGCGGGCTTTTTCTCGCTGTAGTTGCAGCGAGCTGGGGCTACTCTTCTTTGCAGTGTGCAGGCTTCTCATTGTGGTGGCTTCTCTTGTTGCAAAGCACGGGCTCTAGGGGCGCAGGCTTCAGTAGTTGTGGCACGTGGGCTCAGCACTTGTGGCTTGAGGGCTCTAGAGCACAGGCTCAGTAGTTGTGGTGCACGGGCTTAGTTGCTCTGCGGCATGTGGGATCTTCCCGGACCAGGGCTTGAACCCGTGTCCCCTGCATTGGCAGGTGGATTCTTAACCACTGCACCACCAGGGAAGCCCGTTTTTGAGAGAGTCTTGTTTTTAGTCCTTAAAGTTCAGAAAAATTTCCTAAGGTGCTGGCAATATTGTTAAAAAGCATAATCTCTTCTTAATGTACTTTACCTACAATCACTATCAACTTTGACTTTTTTTTTTTTTTTTTTTTTTTTTTTTGCGGTACGTGGGCCCCTCATTGTTGTGGCCTCTCCCGTTGCAGAGCACAGGCTCCGGATGCGCAGGCTCCGTGGCCATGGCTCATGGGCCCAGCCGCTCCGCCGCATGTAGGATCTTCCCAGACCGGGGCATGAACCCGTGTCCCCTGCATCAGCAGGTGGACTCTCAACCACTGCGCCACCAGGGAAGCCCATTAAAGAATTTTTATAAAGTGATTTGACTTAAGCAAAAGAAGTGTTTTCATAACCTAGTCCATAAATACAGATACTTTTGTATCTTTAATATTTTAAAATTCCATGAATATCAGTTTAAGCAATCTACCATACAATAAAAGTATGTTTTTATATATCCCATACTTAAGACAGTAAACCTATAAAAAATACTTGGAATAGGAAAGGAAAACGATTAAGCATTTTTGACCATAAACACTATTGCGTGTACATAAGTGAATCACATTGCTTTGCCTAGAGAAAAGAGAGCTTGGAGGTCAAAGGTGATACTAAACATTATAGGATAATTTCAGACTGGGTGAGACCATTGGATTTTGTTTAAATGATGTATTGTGCAGGTAATGAGGTACACATATACTCTAATTCCACTAAAGGCATTTTAAGAAATAATAGGTATAAAGTGAAGAATAAAATGCATTAAGGATAGAAAGAATATTTTTATGCCAAAGATTCAAAATAAATGTTAGCAAAGAGAATTATCAAGAAGATATTAGAATATTTTGAGTTTTACAGAGTGGTTTCCTCTTTATTATCACATCAAATCAAAGGCCTTTTCCTTGCTTTCTGGTCCCCCTATAAACTAACATTGATATTTCCAAACCTAGATTCCCTATCTCTGGTTGAGCTTGTTTGCTTACAGTGCTCTTTCCTAAGCCCTGACTGTACTACAAAGTTCCGATTCTTCTCTGTGGCCCGATGTTTTCTTTCCCCTCTAGTTGCATGTATCCAAATTCTTCAAGAATCAATACAAGGCCCACATATCCTGTGAATTCTTGTCTCAGTTTCAGGTATCTCTGATCTCCCCTCTTCCCTTCTTTCTGAACTAACCTACATCCAATTTAGCAATTAAAATATATTGAGCATTAAAATGTATACATAACTTTTCATGTATATGTTATTTTTACTCGCTTAAATAAACCATAATTTTGCAAAGGTCAGGAATTGCCTTCTATGTCTAAAAGCATCAAGTATTCTCCAGGTGTTAATAAACTAGTGGACAAAATGCAATGCCTTAGCAGCAATATGATTTGAATGACTGAAAAATAACAGTTCAAACATTAACTTTTTGTCTTATTTTATTCTCTTATTTGTATTACTAATTTCAGGACCTCCGGGACTTCAGGAGAATATAAGTTAATCTTTATCCTTAAAGAGGTATCCTATGGATTTCTATCTATATCAAACTCTCTCTTTCTCTCTACCTATCTACTATAGGTAGCCTACATACACACTTTGTCTGCACCTTGCTTTTTCACATATGTACATAATTATATGTCTATATACAATATTTCCTTATCAGTTCACATATAGAGATGCCTCATTGCCTTTAAGGATTATAAAGCATTTCATTGAATGGATTTACTCTTAATTTATTAGCCTGTCTCATACTGAAGGAGATTCAGTTTGCATCTGATATTCTGCAATGACAAACAATGCTGCAGTGTATATCTATATCTATCAATCAATCAATCTATCTATCCAGCTATCTATATTACAACGCAGATACATGTTTGTGGATAAATACCTGGAAGTAAGGTTTCTGGGTCAAACCTATGCATATTTTTACTTCTGAAAGATACAGGTAAATTGCTTTTCAGAGAAGTTGTACCAATTTGCACTCCTACAGGTAGTGTATAAGTTTAATCTTTCTGACATTACTGCTCCTTAGTGTACCAATAAACCTGGTAGATTTTACAAATACACTTCTTGAAGTGTACTCATTGTTCAAAACAGAAATACTGTTCCACACAACCAATTAATCCCTAAGCCTGGTTGATTCTACTTTTGAAATATCTTTGGAACATGTCCACTCTTCCCCATTCATACCACCTCTGTCCACTGTCTTCTGATGCCTGAATAATAACAATGACTTCATAACTAGGTCCCCTTTCTAGTTTAGCCTTCATGCAAAACATTCTCCCGCAGCACACTATGGGCTGAGTGGTCTTCATGGAATGCACTCATTTTCTACATAAGAGCAGTAGAGAATACAGAAGCAGAGATGATGATGCCAGACAAATCTGGGTATGATTTCCATCTACGCTCCTTGTAACTTATGATCTCAGGAAAATTAAGTACATTCTCTTGGTTTTCTTTATTTTTAAAACAGGAGTGGTAATAGTCTTTTTCTCATAAGATTATGGTGAGAATTAACATAATAATACATAAAAGGACTTAATATTGTCTGGCACATAGTAAGAGGTGAAAAAATGATAATGGTAATGATGATGATAATGATGAGGAAGAAGAAGAAGAAAGAGAAGGAGACATTGATCCTAATAGACGTCTGTCTCAATACCCTTTAACTGCTCTACTTTGCCCTCATAGTAAAGCCCCAATTCCTTGATGTTGTTAGCAAGACTTTGAAGTGATCTGATATCATACATGGTGTTTCTTCCAAACTTTCCTAATCCTCATTAGGTGTAGCCTTCTGTGTTCCCTCATAATACCTTGTTCTTAATCCATGATAACTTTTAGAAACAGTGGTTTAATTCCTTGATGCGGGTCTACATTTCCTTCTAGATTGTAAATTCCTTGCATAACCTAGTAAACTCAAGGCCTATCACAGTGCCTGAGACAGAGAAGGTATGTCATAAATATCTGTTAAAAAAAAAAAAAAGAATAAATGTCTGAAATAAAGAAACGTAAAATTCTACAGAATGCTGAACTAAAAGCAGTATCTCTTTTCTTTTTAAACTATAAAAAAATTATTTCTTTAATTTTGGTCATATTTCTAGGGTCCAGACTTGTCAAATGTTATTATTTTTGAAACTGATTTTTTATATTTCTTTGAAACTTGTATGTTACTCATGAAATATTAATTATGGAAACTTTGAGTGGAAGTCATTCCGTTTTTCAAATCTATTTTGCTCGTCGATTTTATCCAGACCATGGTTTAGTAGTAAACTAAGATCTTTCTGTTTAGACATGCAAAATGGAGTCAAACAATCCTGATATTATAGCTACTTTTGCAATCATCACACAAAATTTCTAACAGGAGACAGGTTTGTCTTTCTAGAACAACTGCGTGATTAAGGTCAGCATGGCTATAGACCAAATAGCACAATTACCTTACAAGTTGTTTTTATACCCGACTGATACCTAGCCCAAAAATACAGTCTTTGCAGAGGGTTGAGAAATCCCACACATTGAAACTTCAGATTAGCACGGATGGTAACCTTGGAGACAAGCTAATGCAAAGCTTTATGTGTCCTTTTGCTGCAGTGCAGCTGTCATTTTACTTGTATTAAAGCCATTTCACGGGAGGTATTAGTATTCAACTGAGCATGTCAGTAATTGGTCTAAAAGCATTCATCAGAGACTTGGCTATATTTATGATTATCATAAGTACCCACTTCCAAAATAACCCCTATGTTCAAATTATAGGAAGCACTTATCATAGGCAGAGAAATAAAGGGTTATGTGTCTTAGAGTAATTTTTAAATAAATTAACACATGAAACAAAGATCCCCTTAAAACTGTTTGAGATTATTTTCTTCAGAATAAATGACCGTACCAGACATTGTTAGAATTTTCTGAGGAAAATTCCTTTTACTCTTATACAAACTATAAGGATGGCTTTTCCACCGTGCTTTCACGCTTTGATCTCATCTTCTCTTGAATCATTACGTAGTCATAAGCTTCTCTGTTGCCTACATCTTCCAACTCCATCTCTTCCTGGTTCTACTCTGTGTCCCTGATTCTTTAACTCTTTCCTTGTTGTGAGTTCAAACTATTCCTTTTTCTTATTTCTTCCCTTTACTGACAAACTCCACAAAATACTACCTACATTCACTGTCTTCTCTTTTCCATCACCCTCTTTTGCTTTCTGGTTTCTACTCCAATATTCTCATCACCAGTCAACTAGACAATATTTAATTCCAATAGCCTTCTGTCAGGTGCCACTCTCACTGTTCACTTGTCCTGAACTCTCTTTCTTTGACTTCCAGGATGCTGAAACATCCAGGCTCTCCTAATCCTCTCTGTTCTCCACTAATCTATCATGATTCCTCCATTTCCTTTTATGTCAAAATTCTTCAAAGTTCTGTCCAATGTGAATTTCCCAGTAGATAATTCACAAAGTTCTACCTATGGATCTGATCTTTATTCCTGACTTCCAGAATCATTTTTTCTGCTTATTTATTAAACAGTTGCCAGATCTTGTGTTGTTGCTGTCATCGTTGTTTTACTACTTAATAATATCAAGTCATTGTTTACTTTCTATTCCTCCTACCACCACCCAAGTTCAAGCTCTTATTATCTTTTGTCTTAACAATTTTTTTTCAGATATTTTAAACCATCTAAAAACATATCAGCAAATAAATAATAAAGCATATTTAAAATCTTAAGATGCACCAGTATTCTAATTGAAAAATAGAGTAAAAATAAAAAAATGTTCTTTCGACAGTTTAGTGCTTGATAAGGAACATGTCATTTTCTGGAAAACACTTGAAGACTCTTCCCTGAGCACTAGTCTTCTTTGGTACATAGTTTTCAAATCACCGGTTGGAAATGGTTGCATTGGCTGTGAACTTGTCTCTCACCCTCAATCCATATTAGAAATTAACTTTATTAAGGCAAAGCACTTATGTACACAAATTCCTTGTTTAGGAAACCTCGAATGATTCCCTACCACCTGAATACTACCCTTGAGATCTTCTCCCATATTGTCTATCCTCTATTTTCTGGCTTGTCTTCACTCGTGTTGGATTACCATTGTTCAGTGAATTTGTTTTTACCCTCTGCTGTAGGCCTATCACAGCACTCTGTACACATTGGAACTGGTCAAAAATACTAAATTGAATTCTCAGTTAAAAACTCAAAATTTTCAGGTGTACATTATTGTACTCAACGGTAGCACTAAATAAATAAGCCTTTTAAAAAGTATGATACATCGAAACTGCCTAAGGTTTTTAGAATTTTCAATACATTTTGATGAGTCACTAAAGGTTCAATCTAATGTGGATTGCCTAGTAGAAAGGACTGCCAAAACTCAGTTTAATTAAAAACAGAAAGAAACAAAGCAGCAGAATTTTTTTCTAAATAAATCTTTCAAGTGAAAAAATATCTTAGGCACACTTAACGAATCTTCCTGTAGTCTCAGAAAATAAGCATCTTAGTATTCAGAATTAACTTAGGAGAACTGGGGAAAACCAGGCTGGGAGCACAATGCAGTCTAGGAATGTAATATACAGTTGTTGATTTTCCCCTGAAGACTTGCCAGGCATGGCTTCAAGGCTCTTTATGGTTCAGCTCAGGTCACCTTGTTGATCCTCATCTCAAGCTCCCCCAACCCTGCCCACCCCCTAAGGCCTGGCAACACCATGCTTCGTTCTTTCCTGAGTAAACTGAACACTTTCACGCCTATATGTTTCAGAACTAACAGACTGGTCATTACGTTCCCACTTCTGGGAATGTCTCTCCTCCTGGTCCTGAAGATCTATTTGTCCTGCAAAGTGCAGCTCAAATATCAATAGCCCTGTTATTTAAAACCTAGTAGAATGATGACCCCTTCATATTTGTACCCTTCTCATGATATACATATTTCTACTGCAATATTTATCACATTTCACTAGTGTTATGGTTTACCTGTCTGTTGAAGGTGAGCATTGCATGTTAATAATATGATATTATTTAACTACCTAAGAAATAGTTAAGAAACATGGACTTTGAAGTTTCTAGCCATGGGTATGGGGAGTACCCTGTGTTACAACAAATGGAAAGACAACCAGAGAGGAGATACAGTAATATTTATTTAAAATATATTTGTAGGTATTTTAGAAAAACTACCAAAGCCAAAGCAATTCAGTAGTTATTCACCTATCTGAGTCATACTATTTCCTTAAGAGAAATAATTATGTCTTACTTTTTTCTTTTCTTCATTCTTGTACTACTTAGCCTGGTTTATTATCTAGAAGGAACAATCAATAAATATCTGTTAAATTGATCTTAGTTGAGTTGCTTTATTATTATGGTCATGCAAATTACTGACTTTTCTTTCTGATTTTTCTTTTGTTTTTCCTTTTGTTTGACAGTGAAGTCATCTGCATATCAGAGACTCAAATAATAGATACAAGGAAAAACAGCCTACTTCCAAGAGAAGAAATCTTAAATGTTAAGACCTTCTCTGTTGATGACCACTAGTCAGCCCTACATGTACGCAATACCTATTTCTTAAGGAATATAACATCTTAGAGTGAGGCATTTTTCTCAGAAACGGATTACAAGAAAAATATTTGCATGTCATTCTTCGCTAAGGCAAATGTTTTCTTCTTTTGGACATTATTTGAAAATACCCAACATCATCACAAATCAATTCATTTCTTTAAACAAGTCCTTTCGATAAGCCTGGAGAAGAACTGACTTTTCTCTAATAGCCTTTGACTTTCATTTCGCAGAGATCGACCTTCTTAAACTGAGGAACTTCCATCTTTTGGAGCTAAACAGAACGTGTCTCTAAACATCAGAGTATCACAGAAGGTTCAATGAAGTACACAGTCACCTTTGCAGAGGGATGATGTCACCACTGGTGAGATGAATTAGCAATGGAAAAATAGTTCAGATATCCTTCTGAGATGGGGAAAAAAAAAGCATTTTCTTAGCTTATCATCCAAATTCTCTTTCTTCACAGCAGCGCTTACTCAACAACCTCTTCATCAACTATTTTATTAAATAAAAATTAACTCAAGTCTCAACCCCAATTCTTTATGTTCTTCTAAGAATTCATACCCTTAAGAAATGAACTGTCAGAAATTATGACTCCTTGAATAATGAGTTGAATGCCTCCTTTGTCAGCCAAAGTTTAATGATTTGAGAACCACAGAATAGGCAATTTACTCTTCAGCATTTCCTTGGGGTATTCAGAGTTATACAAATACATAAGGTTTTTGTTTGTTGAATTGTTTGTTTTTAAACATTACTTTAAATTCTCACTTAAAAGGTATGCCAGCTTATCTTTGGATATTTAATGCCCCAGATATTTTTTTCTTATCCTTTTAAAATGCCAAATTTTATCAAGAAAATTAGCATTTATGAAAATTTGTTAGCTCCTTTTGTCAACTGTTTTCTGTAGTTCACTGGGAAAAACTGCTACAACCTCATTATCAAGAAGCTGCTTCCTCTGTGATCTTCAAATGATGCTGTCTTGCATAGTTTTTAAATCGTTTGTACCATTTTAGGCTTGAAGTTGAAACTTGACTTCTTCTTACCAGATGATCAGTCTCTTTCATCTTCTTCTTCAGATCTTCAAAGGTGTGTAGTACCTTCAGTAGCATCTACCCGGTTTCAAAGATTATGATGATCTACACTGCATGAGACAAATTTCTAGCTTTTCAAACAGACCATATTATGCTTGAGTGACACAGTGAAGCTTTCCAAAACCAATAATCATAATATAGCACTGTGATAGATGTTTTCAAAACTAGAAAAAAACCTATGCGTTATCGATCGAGACATACACATGACCAGGCCTGTATCTTGTGTTCACCCCTCTCAGTATACTTCCAATGTTCCTTCTAATGAATGGGATTTCCTAGACCTTTTGTGCTCATTAACTTTCTTCAAAGCCTTTTCCATTTCCTTAGAAGACCCAGAAATGACCCTATAAAGAGAGCAGCTAAGCTACGATGGAAGAATACATTCTCCTACGTGGACTCACCTACAACTTAAAACATTTCCATTTTTGTACTATATAAACTTGTTAGTTGAATTTCTATTTGGATAGTAAATTTTGGGTGAAAATTTCATACAATGTTATAGCAAATATTTGGAAAGCAAGAGTCCAGATAGTGAGGGCTATCTGCTTTGCAGGAATATATGTGTTTAATAGTCTCTAATTTAAAATCTTAGAGTAAGAAACATTGCCCAACTCATTCCTCCTAGCTCTAGCCAGAATTAATTGCTGCCAGTTAAGAGCCCCTATTATTGCCTGTAAATGTTTAAAAACCAGAGGGGGGACATCTGCCAAATTTTTATCATATAAATAATTCCACTACAAGGGGGTGATTTCAGTCTACCAATGTGGCATTATTGAAAGCAGAGGTGGGAAGGGACGCTCACGATCAACAGGAGCCATGCTGGTGTGGGCTGGCAAATAATCTGGATATGGGGTACAAATTGTGGAGAAAGAGCTAGAAGACGGGGGAAAGTTAACACAATATATAAAAAATGGAAAGAGAAGCACTGAAGAAAATTCTTGAAGAGATCAGGTGAATAATATTTGGAAGGATGAAGCCAGTACAGAAAAATAGAAAACTTCATCTAAGCCTTGACAAAAGGAGGTGAGGTTGGCTATAGATAGAGGGACATTTTTAGGTATAGGAATGGGAAATTGTGGTACTTAAGAATAAGACAGTTCAGAGTTTCCAATCCCTTTGAAAAGTAGGAAGCTAACTGCACTGGGCAGTCAAGATCGAAGAGCTCATGTGGGGAATAGGAGAAGAGGGTGATCAGGGGCAAGTACTAAATAAATATATGTGTATATGTGCATGCATATATTTGATGTTCCTATCTATATATTTGATGTTCCTATCTATCTTCCCCCACTACACTGGAGTTCCCCTAGAGAAATAAAAGCAACTTACTTATCTTTGTTTCCCTGACATACATCCTAGCTCTTTTAGTTTTCTTTTAACGTTACCATTTGTTGATAGGTAGGCATAGGTAGACTGGATGATCAAATAAACATGGAAAAATACGTAGGTATTTCTAAAAGGATGTACTATTTTAAATATTATTTATTTCTCAATCTCATGCAAACCCCACTAACCTGAATTTAAATATCATATTTAAGGTATTTGTTGTTGTTGCAGACAAGAGAGCATTTATTTGGGGAAAAGTCACCTTAGTCCCAAGATAATAATTTTAAGTAAAGGTGCTGGTTATAAAAGAGATTATATACACATAAATGACATAAATACTGGAATCCCTCCCTGATTTTTTACAGGATATGTAGAAAAAAACTTTTAGCATAACAGTTGAATATTTTCAATGCTCTTGAATCAGATAAACTACCTAAGCTTAGGCTTATCACTTAATATCTTTATTCACAGTTTATGTTTGCTTATTTCTGCAGAATGGATAATGCAAGTTTATCTAATGCATCTTTGAGATTACAGTAAGATTTGCTATAAACGTTTTGCAAATATCAGTAAAGGTTGAATAAAACAGGCTTTAAGAGAAAAAGTTTGAGATTTCTAAGATTGTAGTAGGCAGTATAACTTTATAGCAGTTTAAGTCATTGCTTCCTGCTGTGTTCCTTGGTGCTTTTATATTCTTTATTAATTCATCCATTCACTGATTCTTTGGTCCATATTTAAATGACTGTCACATGAGAGGCATTGTTCTATGTGTTAGGAACATAGCAAAAAAATAAGGAAAGAGCTGCTGTCCTCATGTGGCTTATATCATACTGTAGGAAAAAAGCTACAAGAACAAAATAGTAAAGGGATATATATATATATAATATCAAGAAATGATAAATGCTATGAAGCAAAGCAAAGCAAGGCAAGGGGCCAGTGGGTGATGGGGCCACTATTTTAGATATGGTGGTCAGGGAAGACCCATCTAAGGAGGTGATATTTGGACAAAAAATATAAAAGGGAATGATTTAATCTCCTTTCTAAAGTACTTATGTATTATTAAGAATTTTTTTTTAAGTTGTATCAAAAATAGAAGTAGGGGATTCAGCAGCTCAGGTAAAACTATACTATTACACTTACCTTTGCTTTCTTAAATAGAATAAAACAAAGAAAATTTATTGGTGACTTGGGTGGCAGATCATTATTATGATCCATTTAAATGAGAAGATTTTCTTTCCTTTCCCCCACTGACAGCTGCTCCAATCACAACCTATCTGTTGACTGCTGCTAATTGCTATGGTATGAAAATTCAGAGCTATGGTTAAAAGGACTCAGTGAAAACAGTTAAAATATTCTGACTGATGGTTTTAAGGCTTGCCTACAGAAGAGGTTTTGGTTGTAGACTTACAAAAGTTCTTTCATTAGCTCTGAGAATTGTGTTGTATAAACTAACTTTGGGTAAAGGAACATATAAACACAAAATGTGATTTACATATGAGATCACAAAAGCTAATATTTATTAAGTGCTTACTCTATTTCAGATGTTGTTCTAAGCACTTTATCTCAAGTCCTCCTTCAAAAGCTAAGCACGCTCTCTCAGTTTTTTTGTCTATAAAATGGGGAGAAAAGTAGTACCTTCTTCAGAATTTTACTGATGAATTTAAGATTCCCTACATATTACATTTAGCAGAGAAAGAATTAAATTTTTTTTTTATCAGAAGGAAGATAGAATAACATAAAAAGACTCTGAGACAGAAATGAACTTATTGCACTCGAGGCAGAGGAAAAAGCCAGTATGGCTTATTCAGTACGTATATCTAAATAGCAGTATGTGCTATTTGCCAGAATATTATTGGTTATCTGTTGTATCTGTTTTATCCTTTGTTAAAATTGTCAATGCCTACAGCTGAACACATGCAATGAGGGGGGAACTCCCAAATAGCAAGATTTCAAATAAATTTCCTGACATGGAAACAGAAAACGTAACTCTGTTCTTTCAGAGAAACGTGAAATCCAAAATATGAATCTTTAAGAAGAGAAACAGGGCTTCCCTGGTGGCGCAGTGGTTGAGAGTCTGCCTGCCGATGCAGGGAACACGGGTTCGTGCCCCAGTTCGGGAAGATCTCACGTGCCGCGGAGCGGCTGGGCCCGTGAGCCATGGCTGCTGGGCCTAAGCGTGCGAAGCCTGCGCTCCGCAACTGGAGAGGCCACAACAGTCAGAGGCCCGCATATCGCAAAAAAAAAAAAACAAAAAACAAAAAAGAAGAGAAACAGCTTTAACTAATAGAAAACTGAAAAAAGCAATCACTTTTATTTCCATGTTGTGTGTAAGTAAATTCCTTCTTTTGAGGATGAGGGTAACTTGAGAGGACAGAGAGTACTGACAGCCCTATTTGCTAAAAAGTCAGATCAAGACCAGATAGGCAGTTAAAAGAGAGACCAAGAGGAAGAGAGAAAGAGACAGAGAGAAGCAGTATGATAACAGAAAGCACATATTTCCTTTCTAAATAGTCAATCTTTGAATAGATTTCAAGAAGAAAAAAATATGTTTTAGAGAATTACAAGTTATAAAGCATGGATGGTTCAGGATATATTGACATTTCATGAATTATACTTGTAAATCATTTCAAACATAACAACTTACACTGAAAACTCTGAGATTTCCCACTGAAGAGCTCAGGATTTGTTCCCCTAAAGCTATAAAGAGCCAAATTAGTTTTTAGTTTTTGAGATAGTTATTACAACTGTACGTCTTCCTTCTGTGCAATTTTAAATACTGAAATACAAATGCTGCTGAGAGTACTTAAAGCCAAACATGATATGGAGTTTTGTTCATACTTCAACATAAGATAAAGGTGATTAACTAAATTTCCAACTGAGACTTTATACTTCCACTCCCTTCCTTGCAAGAATATTTTATTTTGTCCCCTACAACTTGATGGAAAAGGTATGATTTCAAGAACATTTATGTTGGTTGAGGATTTCTACATCTATGTTCATCACTGATATTGGCCTGTGATGGAATATTACTCAGCCATAAAAAAGAATGAAATTAGGTCATTGTAAAGATGTGGATGGACCTAGAGACTGTCATACAGAGTGAAGTAAGTTGGAAAGAGAAAAACAAATATCGTATATTAACACATATATGTGGACCCTGAAAAAGTTGGTAGAGACAATCTTATTTACAAAGCAGAAATAGAGACACAGGCATAGAGATAGATAGATAGATAAAAATGGTACCCATATCCAACATATGGATACCAAGGGGGAAAGGGGTGGGTGGGGTGAATTGGGAGATTGGGATTGACATTTATATACTATTGATACTATGTATAAAATAGATAACTAATGAGAACCTACTGTACAGCACAGGGAACTCTACTCAGTGCTCTGTGGTGACCTAAATGAGAAGGAAATCCAAAAAAGAGGGGATATATGTATACGTACAGTTGATTCACTTTGCTGTACAATCACAACATTGTGAAGCAACTATACTCCAATAAAAAATTTTTTTTAAAAAAGAACATTTATGTTTGGAACTTTGAAACATTTAGGAACTTGTATTGGTCTCTATCTGTAAAACAAGGAAGTTGAACTACATCACCTGCCTGAAATATTTCATAAAATGTCAAGCACTATTCCAATCATCTTTATTATTTATTACCATTGTTACCTAAATTAACAAGCTTTAAGATTCTAGAATTGTGCTATAACGCTCTTTGGAAAAATTAACAAATTTTAAATCCCCAAATATGAAATTGTATTCCATATAATATTAACATTAAATGTATTTTGTTGTATTCCAGTTATTAGGTATATAACAATCTGTTTATCAGATATTTAATTATTTAGAATGCCTTAGTCACAAGTCACGCTTTAATAATAACCTGGTTTACTCTGTATCCCTCTTTCTGTCTTTCTCTGTTTCTGTCTCTCTCTCTCTCTCTTTCTTTCCACACACACATATAAATATATTCCTTCCTTATTTTTAGAAAAATTAGTAAATCAAGTCTTTAATATTCTACTAGGTATGTCCTATGTTTCAGTGAGTCTATATTTAGAAAATTCTCTAATTTTTATGATAAACTAATTTTCACAAATGTTGGCATATGTAGCTGAAATACACATTAAATAATTGAGAAAGAAATTTTAATTTTTCTTCATTTACTGAATTTTATTCCCTCTGTATTTCTCAGTTTATGCTACTGTCACATATTACATAAGATCTTACTTTCAGTTTTCTTATTTTAGTCAATAAGCCAATAGCATGTGCAGAACACATCTAGACTATAAAATTATTTTCCTTTTTTTTTTTTTTTGTGGTATGCAGGCCTCTCACTGTTGTGGCCTCTCCCGTTGCGGAGCACAGGCTCCGGACACGCAGGCTCAGCGGCCATGGCTCATGGGCCCAGCCGCTCCGCGGCATGTGGGATCCTCCCGGACCGGGGCACGAACCCGTGTCCCCTGCATCGGCAAGCGGACTCTCAACCACTGCGCCACCAGGGAAGCCCCTAAAATTATTTTCTTATAGTAATAATTTCTTCCAAACAGTTTTTATTCATTAAATATGCCATCTGATAGAGATATTTTGGGCTTAAAAAATCATAGCTAAAATCTCATCCGGAAACAACAAGAATATTCATGAATTATCTTTGTACTTCTATGTTAATTACAAAACTAAATATTTTAAGCCATGCTTTATAACTCAGAGATATTTCCCAATTAGAAAGTTGACTAAGCATAGCTTCTTGATGTTAAGTTTAAACACATTTGTAAAATACAAATACAGTTTTATTCATGAAGGCTTTATAATATCCTATCATCGTGTTATAGACATTTGCCTAACAACATTTGAATTAAGCTCTTTGCCTAAATGACTCTTGCTGGCATAAGCCATTGGTTTATGTCAACATTCCCAGGTCATTAAGGAGTCATTCTGGTCCAATGTTTATGAGTTGAAGCAATAGGAAGTTTTTTCACCCTGCCACAGTGCCCCAAATCCTCCAATTTGGTTTTCATCCCCTAAGATAGAAGAGTTCAACAAGGGCAGCCTGAAGATACACACCCAGTCTCTGACTCTGCCACTGGAACTGCTGAATGCTCACATCTCAATTGCTATTCTTCCCAACAGCACGCAATGAAAACCTCAGTGTCCTTGGAAATCCAAGGGATGGATGTCAGATAATGCCTGCTCCCCTTCTACAATGTCAGTCCGCACTTTGCCCCACCTGCATGAACTGTGATCCTTTAATCTGCTTTTTGACTAGCCTTCCTCGCCTCTCCCTTCTTGCCAATGGGTCTATGGAAAATGAGATTGGTATTAAAGTCAACTTTTCTATTCATGTCTTCTAAGTCTGCATTATCTGGGTAAAAACTCACTCTTTCAGAGAAAAATCAAAGGCCCTGAACCTGGTTCTAATTCTTGACCCAGAGAATCAGTGTTTAATCAGATTAGGAACTAAATAATCCAGGAATCATTTAGCTCAAGTTACTTGCTCTGATTTTACTTCAGTGAATAGAGTACTATAGTGACTGTAGCCAACTGGGTATGATGGGCAGAAAGAGGGAGAAGAGACGTTAAAGGTCCAAACTGTCATGTCCTCTCATGGAAAAAAGTATAAGCAACATGCAGCCTTTAATTATGGATGGCAAAGAAGGCAGTCTGAGGACAACAGTAGACGTTCATTCAAATATTTTTCAGTATTTACTGCAGACCACTGTTCAGTATGGGACATCCAGAAATCAAAGAAAGGCCTGATCTCAAGGAGCTCAAGGTGCAGGGTGGGTGACAGAGATGAAAATGAACAATTAAAATAACACACAATTGTATGCCTGGGGATTAGAAGAGGAAAGTGGAGGATATAAAGCCATGGATCAGGGCAAGGGAAGGCACTTCTAGGTGAGCTTCCTAAAGAAGTTCATGCCAGAGGTTTTAAAAATTGCCAACTGAGGCACTTTGTGAGGGAGGAAACATACGCCAAGGCCACAGAGAGACTATGGCATGCTGACATGGTTAGGAATAGGAATGGCTAAGGTGTAAAGGGTGTGTGTGTGTCTGTGTGTGGGTGTGTGTATGTGTTTGGGGTAGGACGTGAGATGAAACAGGAAAGGTAGGTCTGATGTTTCAAAAAAGATGTTAGGCAACCTTTTTTAGATATAACACCTAAAACACAAGCAATCAAAACAAAAATACATTGGAATTTTTCAAAATTGAAAAACTTTTGCATGTCAAAGGACACTATAAAGAAAGTGAAAAGACAATCCACAGAGTGGGAGAAAATATTTGCAAAGTATATCTGTCAAGACTTTAGCATTCACAAAAGAAAACTAACCCAATGAAAATTTTGGCAATTACATTTAAATATTGGCTAGAATGTTTAGAAATTGGAGCTCTCGTATCTTGCTGATGAGAATGTAAAAGTGTGGAAAACAGTTTGACAGTTACTCCAAAATTTAAACGTGGTGTTACTATATGAGCCAGCAATTCCACTCCTAGGTATTTATACAAGTGTTGAAATCATGTATTCACACAAAAACATACATAAATGTGCACAGCACTGTTTTCATAATAGCCAAAAGTGTAAGTAAGTTAAATGTCCATCAACTGATAAGTGGGTAAACAAAATGTAGGATACCCATACAACCATACAATGGAACACTATTCAGCCATAAAAAGGAAGGAAGTACTGATACATGCTACAACACAGATGAACCTTGAAAACATTAGGCTGAGTAAAAGAATAAAGACAGAGAAGGTCACATATTGTACAATTCAATTTATAGGCAAATCCATAGAGACAGAAAGTAGATTATGGTTACCAAGGACCAAGAGAGGGAGGAGAAGAAAGTGACTGCCAATAGGTATGGAATTTCTTTCGGGAATGATGGAAATGTTCTGGAATTAGTGGTGATGGTTGCACAGTTTTTTGAGTATATTAAAAAAACACTGAATTGTTCACTTTAAAAGGGTGAATTTTATGGCATGTGTATTTTATTTTGATTTTTAAAAAATTTAATGTGTTGCCAAAGGAAATGCAAACTCTACAGACATAACATAGTAGGCCTGAGTCTCAATTATAAGGTACAAGTCTCCAAAACCCAATTTTATCTTTCTTAGCTTTTCCCACGATCAGCCTTTGTACTATAAATGCATTCCCTCCGACCAAAAAGTTATGTAGGAATCAGTAAAAATCTAATTCGTTATGAAAAGTATTGTAAATTTTTTCTTTTTTATAAGAAGACTGAGTAATATACAGAAAACAAGATACACATTAATTCCAATACACTGCAGAATGGGAAAGTGCACAGAAACTCTGATGTTGCACGTAGAAAGTGTTAAATATCGAGTAGACATTAATTAAAGACCCAGGAGGTGACTTCGAGCAGTGCTACCCCCCAGTATGATTCATGGATCTCTGCCAGTCGATGAAATGTTAGTTACCGGTCTGCAGTGACATAGGAGGTTGTACTAGAATGTAAAACATTAATTCGTTATGATAAGCATGGCAAGTTTCTTAAATATACATGGCAAGATCTTAAGTGTCAGCTTTTCTTCGATAATATTTATAAAAGTGGAGATCCAACTGGAAGAAGATCCAACTAGATGAAGAAATACAGCAAAAACAGATTCTTAAAACAGTATATGCACAGCTCAAATTTTGAAGCTGCTAATTTATCGTGTTAGCCCACAGTTTCCCTTGATACCCTCCCATATTTGCTTCCCAATTCCTCAACACATGACTTGGTTTTATAAATTCCCAAATCCAAAAAATGTTATCACTTATTTTATTGAAAAAAAGAAAAAGAAACTAATGTGTGGGGAGTTGGGTGGAAGGAGAGTAGATGTACATACACACATACACACACACACACACCCATCTTTTCTAAGAGATAAATATAACAAATGGTGCCAAAAGCATACCATTAAAGATATTTATGTAGTGTTTCTATCACAAATTACAAAGAATAAAAAATCTGTCAAAATGGGATTTATAGAATTTCCTTCCGCAATTCTCACAAACAACTTCCAAGCCACCGCTTATTACATTTTATTTTTACTAAAAAGCTAATACAATATCTGTTTAAAGTAATTTTATAATTTATTTCTAAGACGCAACTAAGACTTTGTAATTGTAATGAATTCATAAAGGAGAATGAATTTGTATAAGTGTTTCCATGACAAATTAATCTATGGTAGCAAAAATTTTAATTGTGAAAAACATCTGAAGAAATTTTTCAAGTATTTCAATCAACAAATGGAAAACATCCAACCATATTTGCATAAGTTAATTTTAAAATATTTTGTTGAAATTATACAATTAGAATATACTACTCTTCTTTGTCACTGGATGAAATGTTTGTTTACTTGAGGATTAAAGTTAAAGTGAACTTAAATATTTATAAAGTAGGGCAAACAATATTGGAGTAGTAGTTCATAAACAAATAATGAGTAGGTCTTGAACAAGACAGTCATTTATTGTACTTCTGTGATTCTGGGCAACTCACCAACACTGAATCACTGCAATATGCAAATAGAGCAACTCCAAAGTCTAAGAAATGTTTACAGTGAACCTTAGCTCCTCTTAGTACTTCATACTTTTCCCTTCTTAACTACATTTTTAAAACCAGCTGGTCACCCCTTAAACAAAACTAACTTCTGGAGATCAGAGAAGAATTATTTTTTCTGAGTCCTTAGAAAAAGTTGCTGAGAAACAGCTACATGTTTTTGTAGTAGAAATGTTCCTAATGTATTTTACTGTGGTCCAATCACTTTGGTTGAATGGTTCAAAACTGATCAAAATGAAAGTGCCACTAGCTCTTCACACCTTGATGACACAGCTGGACGAACTCAACAGCAGTGACTTGCACTTATATTGAATCATGCTGGTTCTCTCCCATGCAGGAAAGGTTGGGTCTTGAGAGAACGAGCCATAATCAAGGAGTAATTCTTAAAACCCAGTAGTCTTAACCCTATCCATCAGGAAAACAAAACACGCCCGGAGAAACTTCTGCCCGTGAGACGATTTTCTTTTCTCTTTTAATTCCATGAATGAGCATATTTTCCTTTTTCAAAGTATCTAATGTTAAATCGAGCTTCTGTCTGTTGTAATAGATGGTCTGGTCAGAGACGACTGGAAAGGGTTGTGAAAAAAAATCACTGACTTAGCCCAAAGAACCTATTCCACAATACTTGGATACCCAGGACCCTAGGGGCTAAGAAGAGAGAGGGAATTCACAGTGTAGCCAATATTTATTAAGAACTAACTATATGCCAACAGTGCACAAGGGTTCCCTTTTCTCCATATCCTTGCCAACATTTGTTACTTCTTGTCTTTTTTGATAATAGCTTGGTGAAGACACATAGAACACAATATGGAGGTTCTTAAAAGAATTAAAAATAGACTTACCAAATGATCCAGCAATTCCACTACTGGGTATCTGTCTGAAGGAAGTGAAAACACTAACTCAAAAAGATATATGCACCCCTATGTTCAGTGCAGCATTATTTACAATAGCCAGGATATGGAAACAAACTGTCAATGGATGAACGTATAAAGAAGATATGGAATACACACAATGGAATACTACTCTGTCACAAAAAGAGAATGAAATCTTGGCATTTTGGACTACAGGGGTGGAATCTGAGGGTATCATGCTAAGTGAAATAAGTCAGAGAAAGACATATACTGCATGACTTCACTTATAAGTAGAATCTAAAAAACAAAACAAACAAAATAAAACAAAACCCAAACCCATAGATACAGAGAACAGACTGGTGGATGCCAGAAGGGAGGGGAATGGGGGGGGGGTGAAATGGATGAAGAGGATTAAAAGGTACACACTCCCAGCTACAAAATAAGTAAGTCATGGGAATATAAACTACAGCATGGGGAATATAGTCAATAATATTGTATTAACTTTGTATGGTGACAGATGGTATCTAGACTTATTGTGGTGATTATTTCACAACATATATTGTACAAATGTTGAACCACTATGTTGTACACCTGAAACTAATATAATATTTTATGTCAATTGTACCTCAATAAAAAATTAACTATATGCCAGCTGCTGTGGTAAATATATTACATACTTTTTTCTCATTTGGTCCTTACAAAACAAGTCTGTAGAGCAGACCTTACTTTGATCACCCCATTATAGATGAGGAGGCTTAGATAAAGAAGGTACGTGAACTGATACCTACGCTACCCAGTTAATAAGCAGGAGAAGTGTGATTTGATTGCAGCTCCCAGATTCCAGACTCTATGCCTAATACAAAGGGTCTTGTGTATAAAAACAAGTTTCGCTTTTTCCTTGTAGATGAAAAGGTGTCATGGATGAGTCTTACAAAGATAAGTAGCACAATCAGTTTGACTCCAGAGAATGGTGACCCTGACCCCAAAGTTGAGCGTGAACTACGGGACAGACCATGGAGCAGGCAGATATCCAGGAGGCCAAAGTGGTAATCTAGGCTGGAGATGATGAAGTTATGAATTTTGGCAGCAGAAACGAAAAGAAGCAATGGCTCTACTGGAGCACTGATTCAATTAGATATATTTAAATTTCTAAATAATGACTCTGAAATGAGAAATATGCTCTTGATAATCCCTGAGTCATTCAATGTCCTGGTCTGAAAGGGTGACAGGTGATTAGGAATCCTGTTACGGTACTATTCCTGCTCAGAGCTTTTCTTTTCTCCTACTACTTTCTTCCTTTTTTATCTTTTATTCTTGGCTCTGAAACAAAATTGTCATGCTTTCGACATGTGAATCTCAGAAAGCAGGCTAACCAACACTGAACTGTAACATCTCCCCTACAATCAGAGGCTGGCACGGTTGTGTTTACGTTTCACTACGTGGCCTTCCAGACACATCCAAGAGAACAGTTGTGCCTCCTTTGCCTATTACATTTATTTTTCATTTTTAATGTGGGATTTTTTTAATCCAAAAGAGGATTTCACTAGATCGGAGCAAAAACAAGCAAATAATAAACATGTCATCACAATCTTCCCCTTTATTATTATGAAACAAATGAGGCTACTCTACAAACATCAGTGCTCCTTCCACCTCCCAAATTCAAAAGGGACGCTATCTTATGATTCACATCTTCCACTTTAACCTTAACCCCTTAGCACTTTAACACTTTAAAGAATGCTACCTGATAGAACACAAACACAGTACACACTTTATTTACTACAATGTAGTTTGCTTATATTTCTCTAGAAGCTCTGAATACTCAGGATAATTAATGGTGGAGACAGTGATTTAAATGGAGGGAAAAAACACGCTCCTACATTTTGAGAGTCTTTGTATCTGAGCTTTTCATGGTTTCCAGAGATTTAGAAGATTGCTTTGAAGAAGTTCTAAAATTTAAGTAACTAACCTAAAGAACTGTTGTTAGTAGACAGACCCTTGGCCTAACACTCGGCATCAAAAAGACCTGAATTGGACATGGGAGTTTGTTATTGCTGCTTGACTTGCTTCTCCTGTGTAAGAACCTCCCGTCCCTTATCCAGGCCATTTCACCTTCCCCACCTCAGTAAGGCACTCACCTCATATTAATCAGAGCTTCTCATCCCTCAGGATGAAAATTTATCCAGGGGTATGCACGTGGCGAGAATGGCAAAATGTAACCCTTCTGAAGAAATTATAAACATTAGGGGTTAGAGAATCATGGTCTTTTCTTTGGAAATGTTAACTATGAGGCCTGGGACTGGCAGCTGACCATCTCTGTTGCCACCTGTTACTCAAAAATCATGCCAAAATAAGAAGTTAGTAAAGGTAAGAGAGACACACATACATCTAGAATCCTAGGCTACCACCCGAAGCCCTGGATGTACTGTTTGAATCGACCCTACATCCTTTATCCTTTCATTCCTTTTTCAGTTAAGCTAATTTGAATTGAATTTCTGCCACTTGAAGCTGAGAGAGTCCTGATTCCCAAAGCAAGAACAGCAATAAATTAATTTTCTTTGAAAACACAAAATAATAGAATATTGGTTAAAAACAGCTACGTTATATAATGAAATAAACTCAACTTTGCTTATAAGGAGATTAACTTAAGAACTAACTGGTTCTCAAGGAATTATGAGCTGGTACTTATAATTCCTTTGGCACTGAGTAACCCACTTCGGAGAACCTTGAGGGACAAAACCAAAAAGGATTCTTTTTAGAAGAACCATTTATAAAGAAAGCCAATGACAAAGACTAAAAGAGACTTTCTTGAAAGTAGAAAAACAGTAGGAATCTGTAGATTTCAACAACATTTAAAACAATGTGGGGAGCTGCATTTAGCAGGGCACATTTTCAACTGAGCACAATGGAAAACATGAGTGAATATATTTCATGAATTATGCATTATATCAGAACCTCACTTGGTAAGCATTCTGACCTCTGCTATTTCTGTGCTGGTGTCTGTTGTACTCCCAATTAATCAGGAAAGAAATTAACATGGTAGATAAAAGATAATGCTAGAATTAAAGACAGGAAGTTGAAAACCCTTATAGTGATTTAACATTTAAAAGCATGAAATTAGTTTTAAAATTAAAATGAAATCAAAGAGCAGGAGCAAGAAGTAACCTTTTTCTGGTTCAAGCTATAATTTTTTTTTTTTTTTTTTTTTTTGTGGTACGCGGGCCTCTCACTGTTGTGGCCTCTCCCGTGGAGGAGCACAGGCTCCGGACGCGCAGGCTCAGCGGCCATGGCTCACGGGCCCAGCCGCTCCGCGGCATGTGGGATCTTCCCTGACAGGGGCACGAACCCATGTCCCCTGCATCGGCAGGTGGACTCTCAACCACGGCGCCACCAGGGAAGCCCCCAAGCTATAATTTTTAAGAGGACATAAAATTGCTCTCTATATTTTTATTCTCCACAAGAAGTTCGAATGTGAATGAACTAAATATATAATAAAAATATAGAGAACAGTGAGTCGATCAATGTAGACCTGCAATGAAACTGAATATAGCACATTAAAAAATAATCTGGTGGTTAGATATAGGAGAAAACTTTTATAAAGGACACTCCATTGTTGAAATTACTATAGGCAAATGTTTTCATCATAAATGGGAAATTTAAATGATTATATGGGTATGTGTATGAATTTTCCTAAAAGTTAAAATAATGTAATGATTTCTATTGTAAAGTATTATATATTAATTATAAATTAATTTCTTTTACAAAATAGTCACTATTTTATAAAATAGAAAGTTCCAAGCAGAGAGATAATTAAAATGGCACTATCTCCTAAAAATCCTATAAACCTCTCACGATGTCCCTCATTCTTGCCCACTACCTTCCTGACTTTGTTCCCTACTGCTTTCCTCTGCTCACTCTGCTCCAGCCCCACTGGCTTTCTTAATGCTCCTCCAATGCTCCAGGCCTGCTCCAACCTTGCACGAGCTGTTCCATATGCCTTGAATGCTCTTTGGCCTGATATTCACACGGCTCACTTGTCCTCCAAGACTTTGTTCAAGTTCAATTTTCTCAAGAAGGCCTACCTTGACTGCTCTATTTTAAATTGCCCTAAAATACCTGTCAGCTCCCCTTACCCTGCTCTACTTCATTTTCTCTTTCCTTTTACCACCTTTTAGCAAACTATATACTTTAATTTTTTCTATGTTTTTGTCTAGACTATCTAGGCTACTCATTCCAGAAAAATGACCCCTGGCTTTGCTACTGGGTTAAACTGTTAGTGAAAGGGTGATGTCTTTTCCCTAGGAAGTACCCCAGTTCCTCATCTAAATGCACTTCACAATAGTGGTTGTCATTTTCCTTTCAACACACTAGAAGGACATTCCTCTATTAGTAAGACTGGTTCACCTTGGGAATGCTGCTTGGAAAGGTGAGAGATGGAGGGAGACGTGTGGACAAATTGAACTCTTGACAGAGGATGTCAACAAAGATGGCACATTCTCACCAAATATTATACTTATCAGCAGTCACAGTCAAAATTCCTCTAAACCTGTTATAATTGCAAAGATGCCAAAACAACTGACTTACCACAGTTGGTATCCCAAGCTCTAAAAAATCAATTGCATTGATGATGACCACTGGCTGTGCACACATCTCCCCTCTACTTTTATTTTATAAGCAACTCAAAAGAATTGTGATAGATGACATCATCTAAATTTATTCTTCTACAGACCCTCATATACAAATGCTTTCCCCTTTAAAGAAAATTTTATGTTGTAGCAAACAATAAAAATGGTATAAATATTTTTACAGAGCAATTAAAATCAAAATAGTCTGTGCATATTTCCATAGAAATATAAATGTAAAATATATTTTGAGGTTTTTTTCTGTATGGATATCTTCATAAAACATTCAGATCCAAATGAAAAATATAAACCAAGAAAAATAAATGTGATTGGCAAATTTCAGGGTGATTCAAGAGTTGATGTGTATTAATAACAAGAGTGATAATAGACAACATTCCCTGAGCATACACAAGAGTAACCAGCACATATGCAGTGGGTGCTGTCATGTATTAGCTCATACAATCTTCACAGCAACCCTATGTCATAGACACTATTATTGTACCCACTGTACAGTTGAGAAAACTGAGAAGTTCAGTTATTTGAAAAAAGTAAATGCCAGAGCTGGAGGTCAAAACCAGGAAATCTGATCCTAGCTCTAGGGCTCTTAACCATTGCACCATTATACCATATCATCTCCTACAGGGAGTAGGTCTTTTGTAAGAAAAATATGCAGATAGGGAGTTCCCTGGTGGTCTAGTGGTTCGGATTCAGTGCTTTCACTGATGTGGCCCGGGTTCAATCCCTGGTCAGGGATCCACCATGCTGAACAAGTGGCCGAAAAAAAAGAAAAATATGCAAATAAACAAAGGAAAACACAGGCAGATTACTTCTGAAGGGAAAATGTGTAGATTCAGAGAGAATATTAATGAAGCAAAGATACTAATGTTTCTTTACATTATTAGCAGATATGTTACATAACAATACAGTAAGTCCCCTACAAATGAGTTCTGTCTGGAGAGCAAATGCAGGAGTCCAATTTGTTCGTAAGTCCAACAAAGTTAGCCTAGGTACCCAACTAACACAATTGGCTATACAGTACTGTACTGTAACAGGTTTATATACTTTTCACACAGATAATACATAAAAAACAAACACTAAAAATATAGAAAACATTTTTAATCTTACGGTACAGTACCTTGAAAAGTGCAGTAGTACAGCACAACAGCTGGCATACCAGGGCTGGCATCGAGTGAACAGGCAAGAAGAGTTACTGACTGGAGGAGGGAGAGGAG
>RJWK010022546.1:0-29814 GCA_004363435.1 Platanista minor
CAATAAAGATGTTAAAAAAAAAAAAAAAAGATCAGTGGTTGCTAGGAGTGGGTGGTGGGGAGGAGAGATGCACAGGCAGAGCACAAAGGATTTTTAGGCAGTGAAGATACTCTGTATAATACATAATATTGGATATATGGCATTATAAATTTGTCCAAACCCATAGAATGTACAGCACCAAGAGTGAACCCTAATGTAAACTATGGACTTTAGGTGATTATGATGGGTCAATGCAGGTTCATCCTTAGTAAAAAAAAATAAAAAGTATCATTCTTTTGAGTGATGTTGATAATTAGGAAGGCTATGCATATGTGGGGGAAGGGAGTATATGGTAATTCTCTGTACCTCCCTCTCAATTTTGTTGTAAACCTGAAACTGCGCTTAAAAAAAAAAGTCTTAAAAAAATGTAAATACTGTATTTCCCCTGTTTTATTTTGTGCATTGATTTCAGTGCTTTTAGCTAAGGTCTGTCGTTGAAAGCATGAGGACTTTTGCCAGAAAATCATACCAGGAAGTTTGATAAGAGCCTGCAGTTAAGAACACATTAAATTATCCTAATGCTGAATGTTTGGGGAATTACTTGAATTTATTTTCATTGTTACATTTAAAGTTTTGATAGGTTTGATAAATAAGAACAAATCCACTTATTAAAGGACAAGAACAGATCACACACACACAAAAAATCCTTGAGATTAGTGGGTTCTGTGGCTTCTATATCAGATTCCTGACCATTTAGCTAGCTGGAAACATTGACATCTGAGCCTAGCAACAAGATACTGTCTTTCTCCAAACTTGCTATGGGACCTGCTAAAATGTGGCCATTGTAAGCAAAGAAAATGAATGAAAAGAAACCCTTTTTAAAGGTTTACTAAAGAAAACATGAAGATAACCTTTCATTGCCTGTGATTAATTAAGTAGACCCCACTACTATATTTGTTAGAAATTGCTGCTTAATTTTGAGGAAGAGGTTAGGTAGCCTTGAAAATTAGTAGTTGAACCAATCAACAGGAATGAAAGCTACCTCCAAAAGGTTTTGAAAAGACCATTCTATGATAACAACTCTGTCAATAATAGCATTTTGTGGCATTTTATTTTTGTTTGTATTGTTGACATTATTTTTCTCCTACAGCTCTTGTAAGCCTGAAGAGGTTGAATTTTATATGAGGTTCAAACTCTTATTTTTCTTAAGCATGGTGTAAGTCAGGCTTTTTGTGTGAATTTATACTGGACTCTAAGGTGAATTCTTGTCGCTTGATCTTTGTAGCTCTTTTTTTTTTTTTTTTTTTTTTTTTTGCGGTACGCGGGCCTCTCACTGCTGTGGCCTCTCCCGTTGCGGAGCACAGGCTCCGGACGTGCAGGCTCAGCGGCCATGGCTCACGGGCCCAGCCGCTCCGCTCCACGTGGGATCCTCCCGGACCGGGGCACGAACCCGCGTCCCCTGCATCGGCAGGCGGACTCTCAACCACTGCGCCATCACGGAAGTCCTATAGCTCTTTTATGTACTGAATTAAACCTAGAAGAGTCTCTTATGGATGTTTGATTGATTGTGAAGTACATTTGAAACAGCTTCTATTTATAACCCTTTTGCAGAACTTTCAAACTCTCTTTAAATAATAGTATACATGGGATTAAAATGGAAACATGGGATTAAAATGGACACATGTCTAGAGAAAGTTTCTTTTTCTGTGTCTGTGCCTTTTGTGACCTATACACTGAATTTCATCCTAGCCAGTGTTTGACCCTAGAAAGTAGGGAAGCCCAAAATCTTTGCCCTGTAAGAAAGCAGGGACATGACTGAGTCATAGTCACATAAATTTCGAGGCTGGATGGATCAAATGAAAGTTTGGGGAGCTTGCTGTATTGTTTCTCACTCTTTTCTTATTAATGTGGATTTCACTTACCTTCAGGACTGATTACTGATTGGCCCCCCATCTCCCTCTAAAGAGGAAAAAGTTGAGGTTGCAATCTAAAGTATGAGTAGAGATTTTAAATTCAGGTGCCTGTATTATACTTTAAATACCTTAACCACAGGTTATAATCTAACCCTAGGTTATAATATCTTAAACATAGGTTTTTTCATGGTCATTTAGGAGTTTATTTGTTGTTTTTACTATAATTGATCTATTTGTCATTTTAGTGGATGCAAATTAAATGCTAAACATAAAATTATTTAAAATTTCCCCCTCAGGACCATCGCCCATTGATAAATGGCATGGAGGGTACCGTGTGTGAAAGAAACAGCAGAATTTCATCATGCACTCTATTTCTCTCTGCTACTCAGTCTGCTTTTAGGTTGCTTTTAACAACTTTCTTGGTGAAAAATTAGTTTTAATATTAACCAAAACAAAACCCAAAAGGTGAATATATGATAAAAAAAATAACATTTTTAGGCTTATGCATTACATTATTCTTTTAGGGAAGCTGGATACTTGACAAAAGCGTAACATACGTTAAGGCCTATTTGTAGTTTATTTTTATGAAATTATTTTACTTGAACAATTAACGCATTTCCCCCACCTCAGGATTTCAAGAGGGTGTGATTTGTCCAATGTTTACTCTACTTTTTCAAAACAAAATGTCTAGATTTCCAGATGCTTTACTAATCTTATGTAAGGTGGAAGAAAGTTCTGTTTTTGTAGCTATTACTAATTAGCCAGTTATTTCTCGTCAGCAATGTGTATATTAGTTGTAAACCTGAGGCAGTTCTGCTTCTCAGGGGACATTTGACAATGTTGGGAGATATTTTTGATTGACTCAGCTTGGAGGCTGTTACTGGCATGTAGTTTGCAGAGGCCAGGGATGGTACTAAACATTCTGTAATGCACAGAGCAGTCCCTAACAACAACAACTTATCTGACCCAAAATATTAATAATGCCACGATTAAGAAAGCCTGATAGGGCTTCCCTGGTGGCGCAGTTGTTGAGAGCCCGCCTGCTGATGCAGGAGACACAGGTTCGTGCCCCGGTCCGGGAAGATCCCACATGCTGCAGAGCGGCTGGGCCCGTGAGCCATGGCTGCTGAGCCTGCGCGTCCGGAGCCTGTGCTCCGCAACGGGAGAGGCCGCAACAGTGAGAGGCCCGCGTACCGCAAAAAAAAAAAAAAAAAAAAAAAAAAAAATCCTGATATATATATATAACTTCATTCTAGGGGAATAAAGTGTCACCTATAAATTCAGCATCCATATTTATACTGTCATGACACCATTTAGCCACTGACATATTGTGAAAAAGATTTGACATGGCTTGACATAATGTGAAGGACTTGTTCCTCGAAGGTTATTCAATTGTAGTAAGTTATCAGTTTAATCTTTGCACCTTGTAAGTTACAGAAATGGCTTTACTTCTTGTGATTGAGTTCATGTAATTCTTTGTGTTTTTTTTTAAGCGCTTAAATATAAATCCAGTTATACGAAGGAGAAAACCATTTTTCTATTAGTTACTGGACTAGTGCTCACTATCATTGTCATTGTTGGAGCCATTCTTTTCATCCCAGGTAAGATATAAAGTTATTATGAGGGAAAGCAGGATTGATGAGGTTGAGGGCATTTCTGGGGAGGTGCATATGAGTTTCCTAAGGCTGCTGTAACAAATTATCACAAACTGGGTATTTTAAAACAATAGTAATTCTCTCACAGTTCTGGAGGCCATAAATCTGAAATAAAGATGTTATCGGGGCCATACACCCTCGGACACTCTAGGGGAGAATCCATTCCTTGCCTCTTCTACCTTCTGGTGTATCTGGCAATCTGTGCAGCTCCTTGGCTTGTGGCAGCATAACTCTGATTTCCTCCGTGGTCACATTGTCTCCTCCTCCCCTCCATGTCTCCACTTAATTTCCCTCTGTCTCTCTGTTACAAAAATACCTGTCATTGGATTCAGGACCCACCTGGATAAGCCGGGGTAAGCTCCTTCTTTCAGATCCTTAGCTTAATCATATCTTTTACTCTATATAAGTTAATATTCACAGATTCGGGGGATTTGGAGGTGGACATATCTTTAGGGCCACCATTCAATGCACTCCAGAGGCACACTTCATTGGCCAAGACCTGGAAGTGGGAACAAATGTGGGAAGCAAATCTATCTTAAATTGCAGTTGCCTGTGAAGGATGGCAGTGTGAGTGGGAAATAAGGGTCTGCAGCACATAGAAAGAACAGCAGAGACAGGCTGGGTCACAAGTGTAAACTGTAGAAAGCCTTTGTTGTTTTTTAAGCAGAATACAGTATAGGTATAATGTTTAGGAACATAAATTTGGCAGCTCTGTTTGCAACTGGAGTTAGTAAAGACATGGGGAGGAAGGAGATGAATCAGAAGACAACTTGAAAGAACAACTGCTTTGACTTTGGGACAGGTTGAATATAGCAAATGAAGGGAATGGTAAGAGATTCCAGAGTTTCTCACTGGAATTATGTAAGGTAGGTAAGAAGGGGGTAGAGCCAGTTCAAGGTTTGACGTGTTGAGACTTAGATGTTGACATTTAAATGTCTTAAGTTTGGTCTTGAATAATCAAAAAAAAGGTCATTTATTTTATGTGAAGTTTTTGGGGAAATATATGTTTTTAAACCTTTTATAAGTTTATAAGAGTAGTATTGAAATTAATACATTTAATAAATACTTTAACATCCCATAAGAATAGGAAGTATGTAGGAAAATATTAATTAGTATTTTTAATTTTTAACAGGTGAATATTCAATAAAGAATGCTTGTGGACTTGGTTTAATAGTAATTCCTACAGCAATATTAATATTACTTCAGTACCATGTGTTTATGATAGGTGAGTATTTGTTATAGCATGATTTTGCCCACCTTTTTCATTTAAAAAGCAGCATTTTTGGTTAAAATATTCTTGTATGATTTTTTTAAACAACTCAATAGAAGTTGGTTTATTAAAAGATTTCCCAGGCTATTCTTAGTGATATTTTCCCCATATGGATTAATTTTAAGGTTAATTTCGGTTTTCAAGGCATTCAGTTATCTTGTAAAAAATGATTTTCATATACACTTGATATCAGTGGTTTTTAAAATTATGCTACGTAATTTCTTAATGATTATCTTCATATTTTTATTTCAGTTTTTTGAAGCTATAAGTAGATATTAAACATGCCCTTTCTCTTCTTTTGCTAAGCCTCTCTGTTTAAAATTCTACAAAACAGGATTATAAATAACAAATAATAGATTTATTTATATTTTTTTGTTACTGGCAAATCTTTACATTGTAGTTTTTTTTTGTTTTTTGTTTTTTGTTTTGTGGTACGCGGGCCTCTCACTGTTGTGGCCTCTCCCTTAGCGGAGCACAGGCTCCGGACGTGCAGGCTCAGCGGCCATGGCTCACGGGCCCAGCCGCTCTGTGGCATGTAGGATCTTCCCGGACCGGGGCACGAACCTGTGTCCCCTGCATCGGCAGGCGGACTCTCAACCACTGCGCCACCAGGGAAGCCCTACATTGTAGTTTTAAAAAATCATGTAGATATCCAACTATAATTGATGTCATTTTCACTGCATTTTGGGAGTAAATCATTAATGTATTTTTTATATCATTAGAGTCTAATTTTTTCTGTTTACATGTTTAACTCTCAGTCTTAGAGCCTATCTCTGGCTTGCTGTACACTGGAGGGGTATTGATTTGTTATAAAATCACAGATCTAGACACACGGATAGAGGTTCGGATGCTTACAGTGGCGTGTTTGTGTAACGGTTCTCTCCACCAGAGCAATTCTGTGTGCATGTGGCAAAGCCAGGAATAATAGCCATTCACGTGGTAGAATGCGCAAGGGTGGTAAAAGCAGCACTGTTTTAAGAGTCGGGGTAAAAACTGCCAGTCCACCTCAGCTCACTGTGAAAATTAAAGATTGCTAAATGTATATATCTGGAGCTGACCACTTGTATGGAAAGGCAAGGTTTAGATCACTGGAAAAGAATCTACCATCTGACAAGGGACTCCAGAGGCAGTCTTTGGTCCTAGGATATTATTCTTGATTGCACAGAATACAAGTAGGAGTGATTGCTTTTTAAACACTCTGGACCCACTTTTCCTCTCTCCAGCTGGGGGGATGTCCTTCATCACCATTGCCATATTGATCCTTCAAGTCCTGGGCCACGTGCTCGCTGTGGTTGGATTCAGCCTCTGTGTCTCAGGTAAAAGTCTCATCCTTCTCTAGTCTCACTTTGTCTTACCAGGGATTTCTCTTAGAGTTCTTCTCTCTGTTTCTTTTTCTTTCTTCTTTTTTTTTTAATATATAGACTTTATTTTTTAGAGCAGCTTTAGGCTCATAGCAAAATTGAGTGGAAAGTACAGAGAGTTCCCATATACCCCACATAACAGCCTTCTCCGCTATCCCCCAGCAGAGTGGAAAATGTGTTATAGTAGTTGAACCAGCATCGACATATTACCACCCAGAATCCATAGTTTACATTAGGGTTCATTCTTAGTGTTGTATACGTGCTATGATTTTGATAAATGTATAATGACATGGATCATAGTCATAGATATAATATCATACAATAAAGTTTCACTGCCCTAAAAGTCCTCTGTGCTCTGCCTATTCATCCTCCCTCCCGCTAAACCCCTAGCAACCACTGATCTTTTTACTGTCTTCATAGTTTTGTGTTTTCCAGAATGTCTTATAGTTGGAATCATACAGTATTTTGCCTTTTCAGATTGGCTTCTTTTACTTAGTAACTGTGTCTTTTTGTGGCTTGATAGCTCTTTTCTTTTTAGCACTGAATAACATTCCATTGTATGTATGTACCACAGTTTGTTTATCCATTCACCTATTGAGGGACAGCTTGGTTGCTTCTGGTTTAGGGTAATTAAGAATAAGTTGCTCTAGACATCCATGTGCATTTTTTTGTGTGGACATAAGTTTCAACTCCATTTGGGTCAATACCAAGGAGTGCATTTGCTGGGTTGTGCGTTAAGAATATATTTAGTTTTTTAACAAATTGCCAAAGTGTCTTCCAAGGTGGCTGTACCATTTTGCATTACCACCAGCAGTGGATGAAAATTCCTGTCGCTCCAGATCCTTGCCAGCCATTTGGTGCTGTGAGCTTTTCTTTTAGAACTCTCATTTTCACCCCACTGAGAATAGTGCTTTCCACATTGCCATAAGAATATTGGCTATATATGGCTTGTGGACTGATTGTTCCAGCAGTCAAACTGCTATGCCTATATTTGTGGGAGAGCTTTTAAAATAACCACGCTCCATCCAGTTGGTTGGAGCCTTAGCTTTACACACTATTTTCCATTAGTCTTGGAGTGATAAGGTACATATTATACAGACAAAGGCTTTTTTCTTTTAGTAATTGGGAGCCATTTCACTGACTGACTTAATAGTGATGAACATATGTAGATAATTTTTGTTTCTTGATAATTAGAAAAAGAATTAATCTCCTTAAAACTCAATTATTACTGTTGTTGCTAGTTCTTTTTTAAAAGTTCAATTATTTCATGTGAATTTCTAATATAGAATTTCATTTGTTTTTACAGAGTGTACCCCAGGACATGGTCCTCTTCTGATTTCAGGTTTGGGTATTATAGCTCTAGCAGAATTACTTGGATTAGTTTATATGAAATGTGTTGGTAAGTCAACCTTATTTTTGTTAGCCTATGCCAGGAAAATGCTTTTGGTTAATTCTTACTGTTTAGGACCAAAGAAATGCATTGGTAACTCCAAAAATGAGAAAATACGATGAATGCTGCTGTATTTTTTAAATAAATTTAGAATTATTTCAGGGGCAATAAAAGAGGGTAGAAATCATATGAACTAATGAAAAATTTAGATTATTAACTAGTTAAAAAGAAAACAGCTGTATGTTTTAGAATGTATAAACTTTTTTTTTTAATTTATTTATTTGTTTGTTTTGGTTTGGTTTTGTTTTTGGCTGTGTTGGGTCTTCGTTGCTGTGTGCGGGCTTTCTCAAGTTGTGGTGAGCAGGGCCTACTCTTCATTGTGGTGCTCGGGCTTCTCATTGTCGTGGCTTCTCTTGTTGGCGAACATGGGCTTTAGGTGTGCGGGCTTCAGTAGTTGTGGCACGCAGGCTCAGTAGTTGTGGCTTGCAGACTCTAGAGCGCAGGCTCTGTAGTTGTAGCGCGTGGGTTTAGTTGTTGCATGTGGGATCTTCCCGGGCCAGGGCTTGAGCCTGTGTCCCCTGCATTGGCAGGCAGATTCTTAACCACTGCGCCACCAGGGAAGCCCTGAGGGTTCATTTTAATTAATAGAAAAGGATTTTTAATTCACCTGTTGTTTCTATGATATGTCTCTTTCACAGAGACCTATTTTTGTCAGTTGCTCTTCTTGCAGACTATTTACAGATCTTGACTCCCCTAGTAGACAGAATTGAAATTCAAAGTCTGTCACTTTTGTTAATTAAAGAGCAGTGTCCTCTGACACTTGACTTTAAAATATTTGTAGTTAAAACCAGTCTAATCAGAACACTGAGTTTTAAATTTTAGGCTTTTACTACTCTTAAAATCAGTTGTGAGTAAGTGTGGACTTAGCTTATTGTTTCTAAACTTTGTATTTAGTCTTCTAATTTTCAAATAACAGATCTCTGTGTAAATTCTTATTTTTAATATGTTTATGGAGATAGATGCCTTTAATATTAAGTACTTAAAACTAGTGTGATGTCTTACTTAAGCTAAAGATATTTCCTACAATCTGGTTATATTAATCTCCCTTAAATAAAAGATTTCTGATTTTTATTTATGAAGTAAAGCAAACTCTTAAACATTTGTCAAAATCATCAAAAGTTACAAATTAATGGAGTAAAAAAGGTCAGTCTTTCTGCTTTGCTTAAGGTAAACTTTATATGTTTCTAAAAATTAACATAAACTTTGAATTGTTACAGTCAAATAATTCCCCACATGACTTGTATAGTACTTTCAAAGAAATTTTACCTTATTTATGAACTTCAGCTTTTGCTGACTAATCATTGAGTTCAATTATTTTATATATTTTTGCCCCCCTTTAATTAATGCCTATTAGATAAACAAGTAAAATACTTAACTAAAATTTACTTATCTTTAGTTTATGTGTTCATAAGTCAGAGTTGTCTCCTCAATGAAATTTTCTTAGTTCAAGCCATAAAGCGCTATTAAGACTTCTAAAGCAGAATGGCATTCATTTGTAGGCATTGTGAGTATCACGTTATGAATGCTGATACAAATTCTATTTTTGTTGAGTCTTCTAATCACCATTTGTCTGGTTCTTGAAGATGACACTGCTGCTGATGTTGCTCCCTGTGAATACTTGAGAACAGTATATGACCTGCAGTATCCATATAGCATGGTGTAGTATTAGGTGTCTTTGACTAATGGTCAGCTCTTTGTTCTTTTTTTTCCCTCATTATCTGGATCACGCTCCCTTTTATTCCCATGCTCCCACATGCCTTCCATGTCTCACGAAGACCCGCAGGTCTGGAGATGCTGACTCAGTGGAAATAGGCATTGTCTAGCTGTTACCCCCTTGACCTTCCTCTCCCCCCTTCTCCACTGCTACATCCCTAAGAAGCCTGTGAAACCAGTATAATTACAACCGTATTATTCTCACATCAAAGTCAAAGTGAAACTGAAATCCTGGAAAGTTCTCCAGATTATTTTTTCTTTATGATAGTTTGACATATAAATATACCATATGTAAGTTAAGAATTTAGTCCAGATTTATTTACATTTTGAGACTATTCTAAATTAACTTTTCAAATCAACTTGTCTGATACCAGAGTTCAGAGAAATACCTTCGGTCAGTTGAAGGGCAAGAAGAGAAAAGGTACAGGAAAGTAGCTCTTTAGATAACGTGGTAGACTAGAAAAGTTGATGTGCTTTTCATATATAATCTGATTGTGTAAATCTGAGTATATGTAACATTAAGGTTGCCAATTTGAGCATTTGTATCAGGAAGTAAGAATTGTAAATGCTTCCAATGTAACTTTTACTTGTTGCAGAGGCTCTATTTTGGAAAAGTCTAAAGAATGTGTCTTGATTTAAATGTAATAAAATCCTCAGATAGTTTTGTGTTTTTTTTTTTAACCCAGCCTGTCTTGGAGTAAGTTTATGTCCCTGTAAGAGATTTAACTTTTATCATTTTCATTATTTCCCAGTTTAAATTTGTAGCCTTAATTATTACTTTAAACAGTAGGATTTTAAGTTTAATTTTCTCTGTTGTTCTTTTTAAACTGTATTAGGGTTTTTTGTTTGTTTGTTTACTGAAACATTTAAATTTCATAAAATGAAATCAAGGGCTGAGAGCAATAAGAATGTGAGAAAATATAGAAGATTACAAAGAACTAACTAAACTCATTGAAGTTGGGTGTGTTACCTATGTAGGATGCTTATGTCCATTCTTCATAAGGGTCAATACTTTTTAATTTTCCTAAGCCATTGCTGTTTAGTTCAATATAAGGGAATATAGTCATGTTTTGATATGAATCAACATACTAGCAGTCAGAAACCATACTTACCACACCTCAGATATCTTAGAATGACATGAAATAGATATGTAAAACTCAGTGATATTTTCTTCCCCATTGTTGAGGAGAGGTGAATCTAGAATCAGTAGAAAAAGTTGTCCCTGAAAACTCAAAACCTGGAAATATATTTATAGCATGGGTCAAGTGTTTCTGGGAGAGAAGAACAAATCCAGACGAAGCATTGCAAGTGAGCTCATATGGAATGCTTAAGGCTTGTGATTTTAAAATATATATATATACATGGCTGTCAATGCCTTAGGCCCGTGGTAACAGCAGATAAATCACAATCATTCTTTAGTCACATAGGTCATATGCCTATTGGAGAGGATTAACTCAAGCAAAATGCACTTCTACGCTGTTTGGTTTTATAATATTTGAGGGATCACAGCTGACTGGTGCCCTTTGAATCCCTGTTCTTTATAGATATCTTTGTTTCAGAATGGGCTAGCCAAATGTGATGTTCCTTGGACCTGAGAATCAGAACTCAGAAACTCTTCTTTACACATTATTAGGGTTATTAAAGGAGTGGCTTGGCCGTTCTTAATACTAATTCTGATAAATGATTTATGAGTTTGAAAATATAGCTCTAAAATCTTACCTCTGACCCTTCACATTGCCAATCAGAAATTTACATAGCTGTTCAGATCTCTTTTCCTTGCTAGAACATAGACACAGGACATGGTTTAGTTAAAATAAGTTGTATATACATGTAACTATGATGATTGTCCCTAATAAAGTTCCGTAATTCTGCTTGGTTTATTTGGGAGGTTGCTAAATGTGATTTACCCATATTCCCAACACATTTCACTCCATAGTACTTTGAAAAGAGGTTTCCTTCTTGTTTGGTTGCAAGGACCAAACCACTCCCCAGGTGCCTCCAGTAAAGGAGATTTACTTTCAAGGCACACATGACACTAACAGAGATGGGAATCTCATGAGAGCAGATCTATAACTGGGCCTCACAGAGTAAGTACAGTAAGTAGTTTAGGAATTGGAAGAATCCAGTACATCTCTAAAGACTGAGTCATCATTTGCCCTCTCAGTAACAAGAGTTAGCGGATGCCCTCCTGCCAGTGTAGTTACTTAGTTCCTCTCTCTTTGGTTCTTTTACCTGCTGGCCAACTAGCTCATCCTCTCCTTCATGTTTTTATTTTTTGATCCTATTCATATCTTCTCATTGGTATATTTTCCTACCTTTGGCTCTAAGCTTTGAGCTTCTCTTTGCTTACTTTCTGTCTCCTTTTCACCTTTCTTTCCCTTCATCAGCTTTCTAGTGTTCTTTCTGTGTCTCCTATCCAGGTTCCAATGGGAGAGAGAAACTTTTCAGGCCAGTCAGTTGCCATTTCCCCCGTTGGAGTGAGCCTTACCTGCTTCTGACTCCTCTAAAGATTGGCTTGGGTCAGGTGTCACCCCCATTTCCCATCAGCTTTAGAAGCTTGGTAGAGAGGACATGGAGGAGTGGTAGGACATAATTAGCACACAAGACAAGAGCAGTTCTGGGGGCCTGCCTCAATCTGCTCATAAGTAAATCCAGTGCCATCATCCAATCCATAGACCAGTGGAACTGACTATCCAGTAGCATCACCTTCCTACAGAGTCACTCACAGGATGTTGCCCCTTGATGTTTATATCTGTAGGACTCTGATTCTGTATTTAGGACTGGTTTTAGCTGCTCCGGGACCTTCTCACTTGGTTTTTGTAAGGAAGTTCTCTTTTCTTCCCTGTGCAACTAGGGCGGTTCTTTTCCCTTTTGTCACTTTCTTCATGCCCTGTATCCCTTCATCTTCATTAACCAATCCATTGAGCAGCAGTGAAGGGTAACTTGAAAAGCTAAGAAGGGATACAGAGAAGGGCTTGATTGTAGCTAAAACTAGCTGCCTAGGATAATTCTCTACACTCAGAGGGATCTGATATTTTCTTTAGTTTGTTAGCTATGTGGAGCTTTGAAAACTGGAAAGATGAAAGAAGACTGGGCTACAGGGAACAAGAGCAGTGAGCTAAGGGTGGGCGATGGAGTGGTCATTGCCCTATTCTTTCCACATTCCAGCTGGGTCAAGTAGGCAGGGGTTTAGAGCCTACAGAGGGGCTGAGTTGATGCCAAAGTTTTTCCACCACAAAGTGTAACAAGTGGCTGGTTTGGGGGGAGATATGGCATGCACAAATGAGAGAGTGTGTGTGTTTATTATTTGATTGGGGTGGATTATTTGTATCATTTTATTCTGTCGATGTATATAATTAAGAGTGTTCTGTATGTTTTAATAGTCTATCAAAGCCAGAAATCTTTCAGAGGAGTTCCTGGCGCCTTTAGTTTTAGCCGTGAACATTTTATCTTAAAATTAAACATAATATTGCCTTAATTTCTTTCATTTATTAAATTCATTTTCTTATTTTTTAATTTCATCAGCTTCCAATCACAAGACGATACAACCTCCTAGGGTAAGTTAAAATTTCTTAAGTGAATTGGGTATGATCACTTGATGGTTTAGTCTGAGGAATGGTAATTGAGATATTGAACCCCATTGCTCTCTGTTTGGTGTGACATCAAATTAAGAGAACACTGAAGTCATTTCATGACCTTTGCATGGATAGATCCAATCTATTTTAAAACTTCTGTTTGGTCATTTACTAGCAATGGGATAGAATAAATGATTCCTTAAGATTGTGCTGTCTTCTCACACACAGAACTGAAAAGTTTATGTGTAAGAATAATGGTCGTTATCTGCTGAAGGAAGCTGATTCCAATATATTGCCTCACCTGTTGGATCCATTTGATGTTCTTGTACAGAATGATATTTCAGACTTAAAAATGAGGGAGAGAAGTTTATATGAAATTGATTTCTTTAAAAATGATAATCTATAAAGTAAATGGAAATATGGCCGAAAAATAGCTGTTCTGAATTGATTAATTTCCCTCCTTCCCCCATTTTATAAGCATTTTTCTTCCTGCAAACTGTACTGTAGTTTTTACTATATCTTGGCTACCTTAATAAACTACCTGAGAAAATTCCAAGAAAAGGAGCAAATTTAGGAGATAAACTGAGAGGGATTAATGAGGGGGGGGGGGTGAAAAAAACGTTTGTAGATAGAGACTCATCCTGGTGACAAGCACAAGAGCTACTTTATGGAAATAAGATCTTGAAAGGACTGTATTGTACTCCTCTTCCTATAAAGGATTAATGATAGCTCTGTCTGGAATGCCAAAAGCAAGACTCCTTTCTGTGGCAGGAAGTGGAGATGACATATACCCCTAAAGCTGATAAGCCTCAACAGACATGCTTGAGAGGCGAGGGAAGTGGGTTTGCACCTTACCCCAGGTGTTCACTCTAAAAATATTGGTGCCGTAGCTACACTGGTCACAAACAGCTAGAAGTTTTAAAAGTGCCTCTGTTAGACATAATCCAGCCATTAGACCATTAAATTATAACACTTTTTCTTTCCCTGTTACTGAGTTCAATTTGCACGACTTGAAAATGATTGTTTTGTTCTCATCTCTGGCTTAACTGTATTATTTATTATGTTGCTATCTGTGTTGTTTGTGCTTCTCAGTTAGGATTTCTTGAACGGAGAGAGGCAGGGTGGGGTGGGAAATTCTGCATAAAAAAAGAATATTAAGAGAATAATTCAGTTATTATAAAACTAATAGCCAGACTTGGCAAGCTTTGCTTTTCTAACTAACTTTTATTGCTTTACTTTGGTTTTTGACTATATATATTCACCGTTTATCTATAGTTTAAATGTTAGCATATATAAATTTTAGTAGAAAAGGACATGAAATAAATTCTATTTTATGTAAATATATTTTAAATATTTTCCAGAAAGCTGTAGAGGAACCCCTTAATGGTATGTGGTTATTACAAATTTATAAATTCTTCTTGATCCATTACCAGTTCATAATAATTTGAATTGGCCCCCAAAGCAGTGAGAATGCTGTCTATGCCTTGGGAAGAATCTAGGTTTTTTTATTGCCTTAACCTCTCTTTTCTTGATTATTCATCCAGAATTAAGAGTACTGCTTTTGTAACATTTTCACCTCTGAGAAAAATGCACTGTTCTGTGTCTCTCCAGTAGTTGCTTGTGCTAGCCAGGTGATATCTGGGTGAGGGGACTATTGCCTTTTTAACTGGCCAAGATGAAAATGTAATACCCCCGGTAGAGAAGAATCTCAGTTAATTTCAATTTCTAATTATAAATTTCAGGAAGACACAGGTTGTCATCTTGGAGTGAGACCAAAACATCTCACTTTCTTTCTCCCTAAATCTAGATCTGTATTCCCAACTTTGTGTCCCTTTGTGGAGCCTGTGGGTATGATCTACAGAAAGGCTTTTGTAATCAAATAATAACCTTAAAATTAATTTGGCTTTATAGCTGTGGAATAGTTAACATGATATTACTGCATATTTGTTTGTCTAGAAATGATTTCTAATTGTGGAATCTTACTAACTGCTTGGCTTGTTACTAATCCTTAGCATTTAAAGAATCAAAAGGAATGATGAATGATGGTAAGTATAAAATGCACCTACAATTATAGGTGGCTTAAAATATGGACATTGAAAAGAAATAAAATTGCTTCTTGAAAGTATGGCTTTTTTAAAATAAAAGGGACACTGTCAAATCATAAAGGCCTACATTTCCTGGTTTCTAAAACTTCAATCTACTCTGTTAAAAGTTGCAAAACTAGTAATATAAAAGCTGTAGGGTGTCACTAATCAGACTCTCCAGTCTCATTGCTCACAACAGAGGAATTACTTCTTTTTTAAAAAAGGTATTTTTCAGATGCAATGTCTGGTGACTGTAACTTTAAAATGCTTTTTATACAACACTTAGATAATTTGGCACAAATCTTTATCATCTTGACAGGGTTTCTTTTGTGCTTGTGTTGGTGATTTTGTTGCATTTAACCCATGGAGACTTAATATCTCTGCTTTTCCAAGCAGGAACTGGGTTCTAACCTTTTGGGAAAGGATGTAAAAAGAGAGAGAGAAATGTTTAGTCGCTTCAGCTCTTGGGAGGGGGGACTCTGGGCTAATAACTTCTAATTTTTATTGGCTTTCAAAGACCTATATTTATTAGTTCTTAAAGATAAGTAAGTCTGAGATATTGAGTGCTGTAAGCATTCATTTTGATTTTACCTTAACATGTTCTGATACTTTAGTTCTGTTAACATTTTAAAAACTATGTTTTCATTTTTATCAAAACTTTCTTCATACCTTTGCTATTTACAGTCATTCCTTGATCATGTGAATAGTCTGCTATGTATTTTACTGTTTTAAAGTCTGTGACCTGCCTCCTCACCTCTACAGGGAAGTGCAGCATTTATCTCGAGGCTATATTCCCCTGAGTGTAATTAATTTTTGCATAAGATTAAAAACACTCTGACTGTGTCTAGTGGACTAAGTTTAAAACAACGCTTAGACTGTGTTCAGTAAGCAGTCACAGAATGATCCCACTTTTGTAATTTTGTGTCACAGCCTTTATTACAAAAAATGCATGCTCTACTAACCACTGCCCTCCTAAAAAATATATGATTAGCAGGAATACATTAAATGGCATTTAAAAAAGAACTGGTACCTGAAAGTGTGGCATGGTTTGTCCGTGTTTGCATTCTGGTGTTTTGTTTTTTAATTTCATTGTTTTTTTTCCTTTTCCTGCTGTGGTGTCATTCCTCTGTAGTTGTATGAAAAAACGAAACACTTCTTCATTTTTAGAAAACCAGTAGGAGAACCTTGAGTGCCTCTTCCTTTGTTAATTTCCTTTAAGATGTGACGTTTTTTGCACCATTGTATCAGGAGTTAGACAGCAGTTTTTGTGTGTTCATAGCGCATAAAATCTATAATGACCTTTGAAATTCCCTTAATTTTGCTAATTTTTAGCTGTTCAGAATTTGTGGGGTTTTTCCAAATGTCTGTGGTGGGTTCTTCCTACTGACAGTGCACAATGCCCATAGTGTAACTGCCTTGTTGGTGAGTGAGGTTCCGGGTACCCTCTTGGGACCACAGTCCCATTTCCTCTTTCACTTATATATACCTAATCACATGTTTGATTCTCTTACCTTAAATGAATGGTGTCGATCTAAAGTGAAAGTGATAGAATATTGTTCTAGGATAAATATCTTTTGCTTTGGAAGAATCAATGTCTCTTGGCTTCTCCACCAACCCAGCAAACGGAGATTATCAGATTTTGTTGATTTTTATTTCCATTTAGCATTGGCCTTTTACTTACTGCAACTAAAAAGGCTAATGATTTGCCCGGTTTATGTCTGTGACCTTTGCAAGTCTAAGATTAACTATTTTTTCTTTATTTTTAGATACCATATATCTGAAAGGATTTTCAAATTTTAACATCCATCAACTTGTTAAGGCATAGAAAATAGACATCGTAGCAATTATATGTTCATTTTTCAATTTTCCAGAGTAACTGAAGTAAAGTGATGGACTCTGATTTGGAGAGTAGTACGACATGAAAGAAGTACACTTGTGTTTAAGCACCGTGGCCTTGATTCACTGTTTTGGAGAAGAAAACAAGAAAAGTAACTGGTTTCCATCTATGGGAGAAAGTAAATAATTGACCTTTCAATGATGGTTACAGTTAAGTTTTTATTCAAAGCATTTTTAATTTAGTTAATAAAAGAATTATGATCTGTGTTGTGTGCCCAATTGATATCCAGTTTTCTGTTGTTATTCTTATTTAGTTAGGGGCAAAGTTGAGTGGGCAACTTCCAAGAATGATGCCTTTCAGATCCTGGGGCCTCTTGACTCTAGATCACCAGTTTAAATTGGTTCAAGGTGAAAATATCCTGACACTAAGCTGGTTACGCAGAGCTATCTATGAAAACAGTGGCTTCCGTCAAGCTGTAGAAAACTCAGGTTCACAGCCACTGTGGCAATTATGGTGTTAGCTGAATAATGTGTCTGCCACTTCCAGGTCAAGGGAATAACATTAAGCACAGACAGGAATTCAGTTGGGAACATCTTGTAGGCTGCCTACGTGGGATGTGATACAGATGGGGATCATGGTCTTCATTCTTGGGGGTTGCCACTCACACATTGTTCCTTCAACATACAGTGTACCAGACCCATTCCAGATTGAGGGTAATTTTACTGATGGATGTTTTCTTCTTTTCTTCACAAAACCCTTTACATCCTGTCTTGTCCTTCTGTTATTTGCTTCTGCTGCTGTATGAGATGTAGCACTTTTTCTCCTCTTTGAACATGGTCCAGTGACACGGTAGCATCACTGCAGAAAGGAGCCAGACTTATTCTCAGAGAACTATGTTCACACTTTTCAGCAGAAATAGCGATGGTTGTAACATACGTATTCCCTTCCTCGGATTTGACGGCACAATCTACAGTGTTTCTTCGCTTCTTTTCTGATCTGGGGCATGAAAAACCAAGATTGAGATTTGAACTATGAGTCTTCTGCATGGCAACATAATGTGTGTCACCATCAGGCCAACAGGCCAACCCGGAACGGGTGATTTTATTACTGTTGTATCTGTGTTGCATGATAAACACCCCTCATCTTCCTCCTGTAGTCCTGCCTCATATTCACCTTACTCTAAGATTGAAAAGTAAAACAAAACCCACATTTCCTACCCCCATTAGAAGAAAATTAACATTCTGACAGTTGTGATCGCCTGGAGTACTTTTAGATTATTAGATTTTCTTCCCTTGTGGGTGTGTGTGTGTATGCACTCATGTATAAGATAGGCACATGTATCTTCTGTATGGACAACAGTGGGATACCTACAGGAGAGCAAATGTTAATTTCATGCTTTTAGTGAAAACATTTAAAAACAAAGATCTTTATTGGGTGGACTTATATTTGATGTGAATATTTGATCACTTAAAACTTTTAAAAATTCTAGGTAATTTGCCAAGCTTTTTGACTGCTCACCAATGCCCTCTAAAAATACTAGTTATTCTTCCTGTTTGTGTAATAAGACATTCATATTTGTAGTTGCATTATTAATGGTTATTTCTTAGTCCACTGAATGTTCCCCACATGCCTCTTTTATGCCAAATTACTTGTCATATTTTACATTGGGACCAAGTGGTTTGCCTGTGGCAAACCAAAATTTATAACCTGCTGATGCCTCAGAAAAGTGAACACACTATGAAGACAGCTCTTCTTAAAGAAAAAAAAAAGTTCTTCCCTAATTGTGTTCCCGTCCAAAATATTCTCATATGTAGAGGGAGCTGTATTCCTTTATACAAATTTGGTGGCTCCCTTTACTCTTTTTCCTTCTGAAAATATTTATATTTCACTAATGTTGCTTGTTACTTAGAAATCAATTTTGATGAAGGGAGGGGAAAAGCAATTGGACTTGAAAAAGATCCAAATTCCTATTCTCTATTAAGAAAAAGTCAGGTATGAAATCTTTATAGTAAACTTTTTTATGAACCAGAGTTGTACCTTTAATATGTAGTCAGCTCATTTATTTGGGGTTCAGTCTTGGGACTTATCCATCCTTTGTGTTCTCTTTAACACGGCCTGCCTTTTGAGGCGTTCACTGCCCTAGACAACACACAGAGGTAGCAGGAGAAACGCCAGATGAAGTCCACCCTTGCTGTTCCTCGTCAGCTCCTCTGGAAAAGGGACCACAGCAGCAGGAGCCCTCTTACTTGGGCGTCATTGGGCCAGTTCATTCTCTTTAAATTAGACTTATAATGGCAGTCAGTTTTCTGTCACACCAAATTAAAGTTGCTAACAATGTTTTGAACATCATATATCTGTTCCCCCCATAATCTGCTTTTTCACTTAGTGATCCCAATTTTTGCCATCGACTCTTCCATCCAGTTGTATTTACTGTATGTTCTCAGAGTGACACCATTTGTCATTTTGGCAACAACCCTTTCCAACCTTTGCGGCCAAATCAAATTTCTTTCTCCTTCAAAACATCCTCCTGCCCTTCCTCCCTGACTGGCTCTCCTTTGCGATCTGTGCCTATCTGTCCAGCTGCCTCTTTCGTCTCTTACTCACCTTTCCTAGTACTTCACGTGTCTCTGCCTAGCTTTGTTGGGTTTTTGTCTTGCCTCTTGTTCAGTTAAAAACTTCCTCCGTACATAGCAAGAGGCATTTTTGTTTCCTTCCTTTCTCTTCCTGCAGTGTTTTTCATACATTAGACGCTCATTGCATAAGTTTGATGACGTGAGAGCAGGCTGTACGTAGACTTCCCCGTGTTTGTAAGAGGGTGAGCTAGAGAGTTTTCTTTTTAGACAAATTTCACATGCTCTGAAAACCTTAAAAGGTGGTGATTTTTTTCACCTGGAAACCCCAGGTCCAATTTGTTAAAATTTCTGAGAATGTCAGAATGAAAATAATGGGGCTATCCCATAGTTGAGAGTATTGCTCTTTTCAGGATGCTGTAGTCAGTTTAGTAAGGGACCGACCAAATTGTGGTTTGAGTTATAATAAAGCTTAAAAAATGGTGAGTTTATTCCTCCTTCTCATTAATACGAATTAAGCTCTATATCACCTAGATTTCTCTTGTCCTAACATGGGTATTCAAAAACAACATCTGTGGTGTATGCATGGAATGGCATACCCCTTTATTTACCCGTTAGTGGAAACTAGAGAAATGATTGTTGGGCAACCCTTTATCTTTTTATTGTGTGTCATTTAATGGAGAGTTTGTTTAAAAACATTAGTTTTACATGTGTCATATTTTCAAAATCACTAACTGCCATCACCCACTGGGGTCCTTTGTTAAGTCATTTTCTGTGGCTAATAAAGATAATCCAGGTAACTTTTAAGAGGTGAGCTGTGAACAGGAAGTTTTCCTGCCTTTGGCTTTTGACAGCTCTGAACATTTAAGACCAGCTTTCCCATAAATTTAGCCTTTTGAAAAAAAGAGAGCATTTGTAATAAACTTCTCTGTAAGGCAACATCAGTGGAATCTTAGAAGTGTTGTTGTCAGGGTTGGTGAGAGAGGGAAGCATTTTTGTTTTTATCAAACGGAGCATTTTATTTACAAAAAGCCATTGCTGAGAATTAGATCCCACACCATATAAATATCCATTAACCATTCTAAAGAAAACTCCAGTGTTGCTATGTGCAAGATTCTCTCTTGGGGGCTTATCTTCCATAGCAATTAAAGGTGTGCTATTTGTCAGCCATTTTTTGCAGTGATTTAAAGACCAAAGTTGTTTTACAGCTGTGTTACCGTTAAAGGTTTTTTTTTATATGTATTAAATCAATTTATCACTGTTTGAAGCTTTGAATATCTGCAATCTTTGCCAAGATACTTTTTTATTTAAAAAACATAACTTTGTAAATATTACCCTGTAATATTATATATACTTAATAAAACATTTTAAGCTATTTTCGTTGGGCTCATTTCTGTTGCTGCTTCAGCAGACCACAGGCACCTTACTGAGAAATTTAGTTTATCAATGTATTTTCGAGTCCATATCCTAGGTAACAATGCAGAGGATGACTTAAAATATTAATTTATAAATTCTTTTTTAAAGTATAACAATATCCAATAAGTAAACTTTTGACCAGAGCAAAGTTTTAATTAAAAGTTCCAAGCAAGTCCAACGCATTAATTTTCCCCCTGATAGAGTGAAAACATCACTTTTCTAGTCCTGGCTGTACTACCGACTAGCAGAGGACCTCAGGAAGGCACTTACCTGCCTCTCAGTGTGCCTCCTTATCTGTAGAATGAGATGAGCCTCTTCAAGACTGAAATGTAAGTTGAAATGGTTCTCCACTTTAATTGGTTACCAGTTAGGACTATTCTGATTGCAAATGAAAGTAAACCTAAATCGAAGAAAAGTGGGATTTATTGGCCAATATAACTGAAAATTTAGACGTACAGCTGGCTAGTGGGCCTCCAAGCAGGGTCCTCAGGATCAGCGTCTCTCCAGCTTTCAGCTTTAGTCTCTCTCCTTCCTGTTGCCTTCCTTCAGAGATTGCGTGTGATGGCAGAACGACTGACCGCAATCCCAGACCCACCTTCTCCTGAGTTCAGAGAGGGTAGAAGGGAGAAATAAAGAGCACCTCCCCCTTTCTGAATAGTCCCATCCACCCGAGATTGCAGCTCGGTTCTCTGCCTGGGCCATGCACCTCTCGCTCAGCCACTGAGGCTAAGCATCTCTGACAGCCCGACTGGGCCAGCCTGAGCCACGTGTCTGTCTGGCCTGGAATGGAGTTGTGGGCTCCATCTGGGGCGGGGTTGGGGGACAGAGTGGGAGTTAACTGAAGCAAAATCAGGGGATTGTAACCAGATCGAGATGGCATTAGATTTTAGGCACCTTCCTTGCAGGTATGTACTCGGATTCTGCATTGTATGTGTGATTGTAATCCATTTGAACGGAAAGTAATATTTGGCAGCAAAGTACCACCTCATTCCTTACCTCATAGTCAATTCAATTTTTATGCATTTATGCGGACTTTTTTTCACTCTCAGCAGGAGTAACTAATGGAGTTCAGAAAGCATTTAATATCCTACCTCCTGCATGGAAAGCTGTTCTGTGTAGCACAGAACTGCACTCAACCTGATTCGAACTCCCACGGAGGTGTAGGCTTCCAGATGCAACTGGATTTCATTTTTGTGCAGCAACCTTTCCAGCTCAAGGGCTCAAGCTTGACAGCTTTAGAAAATAATGGATTATGGTAACACCATCCACGTAGGACACGATTTCACCAGTAGCTCAGAGATTTCAGCACAATTTACAGTGTTTGGTGTTAGAAGCGAGACTGTGCCGGAACTATACCCCCAGTGTTCAGTTTGAGTATTTAAGCTTCATGCTCAAGTACCCATCCATCAGATCAGAGGGAAATGAAGTGTATTTAACCCTAAGTTATGGATAATTGGATTGATTGTTTAATGCCGAAGATAGCACTGCAGACTGCATAGAAGTGATCATGGATTTAATCACTAGAATCTCCACTTATTCAGCAGTCATTTATTGATTTAGTCATTTGGCTGTAAGACAGCAGCTTTTCAGCTCTGTTAATAGTCACTTGTGGAAGACCAGGTATCTTTTCCCAGTTTGGATGATGAGGAATGCTTGGTAAAGGGTCCAATTTGGAGAGAAAATGATTTATAGTTCTGAAAACTGACATCTGATGTCAATCTGGAGGTCAGATAGCAGGTGAGTTTGGCAGATTTACAAACCTGCAGCTGCTGTTCTCTTACAGATGTTGCAACGCCACGGCATGGTACCAGGTGCTGGGAGCCTCCTCTTAAAATACTCTTATTGGGACTTCCCTGGTGGTGCAGCGGTTAAGAATCTGCCTGCCAGTGCAGGGGACAAGGGTTCGAGCCCTGGTCCGGGGAAGATCCCACATGCCGCGGAGCAACTAAGCCCGTGCGCCACAACTCCTGACCCTGTGCTCTAGAGCCCGCGAGCCACAACTACTGAGCCCGTGCGCCACCACTACTGAAGGCCACACCCCCTAGAGCCCGTGCTCCTCAACAAGAGAAGCCATCGGAATGAGAAGTCCACGCAGTGCAACAAAGCGTAGCCCCCCTCACCGCAACTAGAGAAAGCCCTCACGCAGCAACAAAGACCCAACACAGCCAAAAATAAATAAATTTATTTTTTAAAAAAATACTCTGATCATAGACCTGCCTTCCAAAAAAGACAACTATCATATGCTTCCTGATTTTCTTTGCATTGCCTGCAAAATTCCTCAAGGTTAAACTGACAACATAAAATCTGGTGGACTTCCATTCTAAACAAATGGATTGTTTGCAAAGTTTAAGCATATTTGTTTAAAACATGGCTTTTATCTTCCATGGAAGCGCTCTACTTATTATTTTTTTTTAATAAATGGTAATTAACTCTTCAGGTCAGTCCCTAAAGACTTTCTGAGTCATTTTTATTAAAAGCATTGTTTGTTGGGGGGGGGGGTACTGTGGTTAGGCTGCATTGTGGGTGAAGTGAACTTTTGTGTACATACCAATCATTGTGTAGATTCTGTGGGGAAATTTTTCTCTCATGCTCTCATGTTGAGGGCAAGTGGAAAGTATTGGAACCCTCGCTTTCCCCACTGCTATGCCTCTTTCCCAGCAGTTGTAGGAATAGCAGCCTCACTGCCTCATGCGCGAGCCTGGGGCTGGAACACCTCTAACTGCACCTCCCAGGTAGCTTATTCTAGGAATGCTGCTCGCCTTCCGGGGAGTTTCCACCCCCAGCTCAATCAGACATTTTTTTCATGTAATGTTTGTAAGTCAGAGGATGCGTATATTTGGTTACCCCAAGAAACCTTTCTTTATTGCAATGTTACCAGTTGTTTAATTCTCAGAGTTGAATTGGTAGGCATATATGTTGGATTTTTAAAACTTTAGCCTGAATTCAGTAGAACCCATGTCTCCTCATATCTTTAGCTATATGCCTAGCTATAAACAGGGAGTGAGTCTGGTAACAACTATTACTAGGTGGAACAGAAATATATTTGAAAGCATCAGTAAGTATCAGTTCTCACTCCCATTCAAAGAAAGTTGTTAGAAAATTATAGAATCTTTCTTTATGCTTTAAGCTGATGGACGGATTGTGGGGCATTTAGTAATTGCCTTAAAATAATTGTGCTCGAAATTATACAAAACAATTTTTCAATTTTTTCAAAAGCTCAAGTTTAGTAAAATTAAATGCTTTTGTATTAATTTTATATCTCTGAAAAAGTATTCGATACAGTGTTCCGGAAAATATTTGGCTAAAATATTTGGCTGGAATAGTTACCAAATACCATTCTGGGGCCTTCTGGCTAGAATCATTTTCTTTACTGTGTGAATAGACTAGGCTTAGTAGAGACCAATCAGCTCTTTGCCTCCCTCCTCAAAGGAACTGGGATTCTCCAAAGAGTCATAATATAAAGTGATAGGAAGTTCTCAGAACAGATTTTTCCTGAGCGACTGGGTCCCCTGAGAGGCCACTCAATTTCTTTAACGGACGTTAATGAGACCAACGATCCTCACCTGAGCCAGTTACTTATTTATGTGACTCCTCTAGCTCCTCAAAGGATTTAAAGTGCCCCATTTGGGTCAGGTATGCTTACACAGAGAAAAGCTGCTTTCCATGATCACAACCACTTGAGCGCCTGTCACAAATAGGCGTGGGAGTGGAGGAGAGCAGGGCAACCGGTGGGTAGACGGCAACACCTTGCCTCTAAACGTCTTGCTCAAAGCGACGTCACGCGGAGGCCAAGAGATTAATTTATTCATCTAAAGCCCAGTTTTATATTTTTCCCCTGAGAAGCAAAGCCACCGCCATAATTTTCACTATATGTAGAAAACAAATTTATATTAAAAACAAAAACAAAACTACCCAAGTCAATAACATTCTAAGAGCCTGCATGCTGTCCAAGTGAACCTGGCAATGACACAGGTGCTGATGGAAACAAAATTTTACGAGGCTACCTTCTCTGGTCCTCCTGGGGATCTTTAGTCTTCAAATTGGAGATAAAAATAAGGTTTGATCTCTCAAGATGAGGAGAGAGACAGCAGCATGTATTCTTCAAAAGACTCAAATAGATAATAGATTTTTTTTAAAGCTGTGGCTGAGTGTAACTTATAGTTTCAAAGGGCTTTTTTTAAATGAAATCTTTGCAAGCAATAGTAAAGAAATCTAGACCCCCCTGGGGTGACGGTTAGAGTCCTGTCAGGGATTTAGATCTAATTATTAGCCTGAAAGTAAGGAAGAGAAAGAACCAGCCAAGGGTCAGCCTGGAAAATAATAATAGCTGGTGGTGTTCAGCGGCCTAGTCATTAGTGCCTTAAAGGATAGTTCAGCAAATTTATTCTTACCCTGGAAAGAAGGCCACAGAGGTTTCGGTGTTTTCTGACAATGGTTCCTTTTTCTGTGGAGTAGAGATTCTGCCTATCCTTCTAGATTTCATCTCTTCTGAGCACCTGATAAACCTTGGAGCCGGCTCCCCGTGCAGGAACTTAGAGGAGCAGAACATGCACAGAGTCAGAGCGCCCACGCCCTGCGCTTCACCAGCTGTGTGACCCTGTGCAAGTAACATAACTTCTCTGGGCCTCTGTGTCTTTGTTTTACAAATGAAGATGAAGAAAGATAACGCATGTGAAGTATTTAGCACAGTACCTGGCCCAAGGTAAGCACTCAGGAACTGTCAACTATTTCTCTTTTTCCTCTTCTTATTAAAATTGTGCCCAGAAAGGAAAAACTTAGCATGATAGTCTAGAGACGAGCTGGAATTTGGATTTACCTATGTTGGGTTATTACCAAAGAAGCAAATCAAGCATAAACTGAATTGGTGTATAAACTGATACGACAATTGCTGCTACACAGCAGACCTGATTCCTCCAAGCACAGTGCTCTGTTAGGACACCATCTGGTTCCCTCAGTGATACAAGAGGGCAAGAGGTGACATTAGAGAAAGGCATCGGATGAGTGGATTTGCCCTTTCCTGGAATGGAAGACAGGAGCTTGTCCTCATAGCACATGGAGGGTCTTTGGAACCCACTTCTCCTGCCAGCAATACTCAAGTCACCCATTTATTCATTCATGTCAGGGGCTGATGCTCAAGACTCTAAAAATGTGTTAAGAGCAGGCCCTCTGATCACTGTAGATAGAATTTGATGGAGAATGTAGAGCTGCCTTTAGGCTAATAACTAGCAGAGACTAAATCCAAGTACACAGGAGTGAAAGTGGATGTTGAAAATACTGAGTCCTGGTAAATATTCTTTCACCAATGCAAGTATTTCAGTCGGGAGTTTTGATAAGGCTTAGGTTATATGTAATCAGCTTACTCTCTTCTCTAAAATGATTAGAGTCTCTGCTCCACCAGTGCTTCTTGGTGTCTTTAGAAAGCAAAACAGGCAGCTGGAGACACGCTGTGAATTGGAAGTGGCTTCTATTTATTCCTTCTCCACCTACTCATATGGCCACGGATGATGCCCAGTTCAAGGGGGAATCAAAAGCCAAGTGGGGCTGCTTGGCTGAAGTCCTTTGAGTGGAGCGCAGAACTTGCTTCAGAGAGTGCTTGATTAAAGGCCCCCGATTCATTTGAAGGATTCGTTTTCTATTAAGCCTTGGATGCTTAGACTATTATATACTTTCCACAGAGAGGGAATCTGAACTATTCTCATATGTCATGTTTCAACTCCTGACTCTTAACTTGGCCAGAGGTGTGTAGTGAATCAATACGTCACAGTCCATTAAGGTATTTTGCTGTTTATGTTTGTTGGGGGTTTAGAGATGCAATAACTATGCAGGAGTCTTTTCTTAGTCTGTCATCTGTCTCTGAGGGAACAGAAAGTAATGCAGAAAGCCAATCACAGAACCATAATTATATCAAAGAGGGGGTACTTGTGTCCTTCGTTAGGAACATTTCCATTCCATGCTTCCCAATGAAGAGTCTTTCATAGACACCTCCCTCTCATTTCTTCTTCCAAACCAATTCCTTCCACCCAAAATAGCAGTATACTGTGAGTCATGGCATTATTGATGAATGTTCAGTAGGAAGGATGTTCTGAGCAGTGAAAAACATAAAAATAATTGGTTCTACACTGGAATTAATGGTGAAACCAGGAGGATAAACACAGAACAATTAACTGCATCCAAGCAAGATTAACAAGAGTATTGCTCTATGGAAAGAAAAAAAAAAATCAACCGCATTAATGAAAATTAAGCAATATCTTAGTGGAACTAGTAAATAAATAAATATATCTATATTTTTAATTAAAAGCAAGATAATTATGTCTCATTTCTTACTGAGCTGCTTAAATCAAGAAAGTCTAATGTTAAACGAGAAAATCAACTCAGGATGCCTTTTCATCTGCATTTAATTAAGACTTCTGTGTCTCAGACAAGCTTTTGAGACAGACAGTAACAAGCGTGTACTTAGGAGTCTCATGTGAACTCCCCTCAGCTTCCAGTTAACAGGTCTCTAGATTTCCAGTTTGGGTACAGAAATCTCCTAAGTATTGTGACTGTAAAGCTACTTCCTCTATAACCTTCGTTTTGTGATTCTGATGAAAAGATACCATATCAGACTAATATAAGCAAAGCCTGTACTCTAGCTAAAATTATTGGTATGTTCTTTTTTCTAGTAACAAAAGCAACACAGAAATGGTCAGCAAAGTATTTACTTGAGGTTTTGCTTCAACTCAATTTCCTGGAATGTTCTAGGTATCGCAGTAAGCATTAAAGATCAGATTTGGGGAGAAGACAGATTTGGGAGGTTGTCCCCATCTGCGTTGTCTAAACACTTCTCCGTATTCTTCTAAGTTGTTTTCTCTCCACCTGCTAAGAACCCAAGGTGAACTTGAGTTATTCCTCTTTGCTGAGGTTAGTGACTGTCTGCTCCTAGGTGATGGGGATGGGGTAGGGGCAGAAGGTCCTTTCCCCAGAGGTGCCTGAAGAGGGAGTGCCCTGAAGATTCCAGTGGGGCCGGTTGGCGTACACGCGGAGGAGGGGGAAGTAACCGAGTCTGGCCCTTGGGGCTGCGTGTGTGACCCTTTCTAAATCATTCCGTGCTTCATGTCCCCTCACTTGACAGGAATATTGCCAGGACTGGTGAAAAGGCAAGTGAGATAACTGTCAAATACCTCAAAATCCTTGTAAGAAAGATGCTGTGGTATAAATCAAAATAAATCAAAGTCATTTCTCATTTCACTAATTAGTATGCAAATCTCTTCCCTTTCTTCTTCATCTCACAAGGTCTTTTTTCATCTTTCATGAATGCCGTCACTCACTGGCTTCCACCCTGGGAAATCACATTATCGGCAACTATTTATCGAGCACTTGTTCCGTGCCAGGCACTGTGCAAAAGCCTAAGAAAGCAGCCGGGATTAGACAGACAGTCCCTCCAAGGTGGGGTATATATTTAGTAAGTTTGTCACTTTCTCTGACCCTTGATCCCCTCATTTGTAACATAGGAAAACAAATTTTTTAAATAGATATCACACCTTCAAGAAATATTTTGAGAACTACATGAGATGAGGCATGTAAGTGTCTAGTGTCATATAACTAGGAGTATTAATAATGTTACTTCCCCCACCCCCATCATAAGCAGGAAAAGAAAAAAAAACTAAATTCACACATTTCCCCATTTCTTAACAACTTTTTTAATAGGTTGTTGTTGGAAAGAAAGTTGAGGCTCTTGATTTAAAAGAATGCATCATTTAGGATGAAATAGCAGATCACAGGTTAGAAATCACAGGACCAGCAATCTTCAAGTCATTCTTTCCCTCCCAGGATACCTTCCATCAGGGCAAGCAAATCCTTCAGGCCGGCCGAGTGAGAAGTGTGTGCATTTGAATCTCAAGCAAGTGGAGCCCTCTGAGCCGGGGGATGGAGCGAGAGGCCTTGGGATGTGGAGCCCGAGCTCGCCTCCCTTGTGGGCCTGGGGGAGCAGCTCTGTGAACTAGTAAGACCAGTGGGTGAAACACCTCAGCCAGGGCTGCCTGCAGGTCGGATTTGCCTGTCAGGACCTAAGAGGCTCCACGGGCATGGGTACCCACAGACCCTGGCGACAAAATAAGCAAGAATCCTTTTTTGGATGGATCTCAGGTGAATTCTGCTCACTTTCAGGAGAGAGTATTCCAAATTTTCCCCCTCCTCAGTTTCCCTCTGGCCTTCCCCACTTTTCCCAGCCTCAGCTCTGAAGTTCACCATTTATGCAGCGCCAATGCCCAATAACCTCCAGAGAAGGTCTGGAGGGGTGAGTGTACCCAGTGCGGGCAGGGGCAGTGCGTGACAGTAAACAGTGCTGGACAGTGAGTCAGGAGGCCTAGGATCTCATCCCTTGGCTGTCGTCCATGAGACGTTGGCCCCAGGGAGGTGGCGGGAGATTTCTGCATCTCTGCTTCTTTATGTGTAAAGTGAGGGGCTTGACCTCGATGCCCAAAGGGCTCACCCTAGCGCTACTGGTCTGTCATCTCTCTAAGAAAGTCAGTGAGGACAGCTGGGCAGTGTTTCTTCTTTAATATCAACCCAGGAGAGGTCAGGAGGTGGCCCACAGAAGGGGCCAGCACCTCGGGGTGATAGAAAGACCCCAGGAAAGAAATTCTGCTGAGTAAAGGAGATTGCACCTCTGTCCAGCCTGCACCAGCCTCCTGGCATCCCCTAAGGACACAAGGCCCAAGTCAAGGTCAAAGACATAGCTCCCCTGGTCACTGAGGATTCCAAAGGCTCCCAACGCCCCAGCTTCATGAGGAAGGACACGTGGAATGTTAAATTTGGAATAATTTAGCAAGAACACTTCAAGATTCAAGTACTAGGCAGAAGGTGGGATACAAATGGGCCACAGGCAGGTAGGTTTTATTTGGTGTACACTAAGTTTTAAACAGCATTTGCACTATTAAAAGAAAAGGAGAAAAAACAAAACAGCAAAAGCAGGAGGTTCTACATTTCTTTTTTTTTTTTTTTTTTTTTTGC
>RJWK010022547.1:0-29818 GCA_004363435.1 Platanista minor
GACCGGGGCACGAACCCTTGTCCCCTGCATCGGCAGGCGGACTCTCAACCCCTGCACCACCAGGGAAGCCCTAAGCTTTTTTTTAACTTAAGGTATACTTCATTTAAAATATTATATAAGTTTTATGTGTACAACGTATTGATTCACAATTTTTAAAAGTTATATTTCATTTATAATTATAATAAAATATTGGCTATAATCTCTGTGCCATATGATATATAATTGTAGCTTCTTTATTTTATACATAGTAGTTTGTACCTCTTAATCACCTATCCCAGTGTTGTCCCACACCATTACCTCTCCCCTTTGATAATCACTAGTTTGTTCTCTACATCTCTGAGTCTGTTTCTTTTTAGTTATATTTACCAGCAGATTATTTTTATTTTATTTTATTTTGGCTCATTGTGTCTTTGTTGTTGTACACGGGCTTTTTTCTTGTTATGGCAGATTTGTTGTGGTGCATGGGCTTCTCATTACAGTGGCTCCTCTTGTTACAGAGCATGGGCTCTAGGCACATGGGCTTCAGTAGTTGTGGTGCATGGGTTTAGTTGCTCCATGGCATGTGGGATCTTCCCAGACCAGGGATCAAACCCATGTCTCCTGCATTGGCAGGTGGGTTCTTAACCACTGCTCCACCAGGGAAGTCCCTATTAGTGGGTGATATCTTTTTGATTCCACACGTAAGTGATATCAAACAGTATTTGTCTTTCTGTGTCTGACTTATTTCAGCTTTTTACTAGTGAGTGTGATGTTAGCCATGGGCTTATCAAATATGGCCTTTATTTTGTTGAGGTAAGCTCCCTCTATACCCACTTTCTGGAGAGTTTTTATCATAAATGGATGTTGAATTTTGCCAAAGCCTTTTCTGCATCTATTGAAATGTTCATCTGGGTCTTATACTTCAATTCATTAATGTGATATACCATATTGTTTGATTTGTGGATATTGAAAACTCCTTGCATCCCTGGGATAAACGCCACTTCATCATGGTCTATGATCCTTTCAATGTATTGTTGGATTTGATGTGCAGATTTTTTTTGAGGATTTTTGCATCTATGTTCATCGGTGATATTGGCCTGTAGTTATTTTGTATATGTGATATCTTTGGTTTTGGTATCAGGGTGATTCTGGCCTCACACATGAGTTTGGAAGCATTCCTTTCTCTTCAATTTTTGGAATAGTTTGATGAAAAGGATAGGTATTATTTCTTCCATAAATGTTTGGTAGAATTCACATGTGAAGCCATCTGGTCCTGAACTTTTGTTCATTGATAGTTTTTGTATTACTGATTTAATTTCATTATTGGTAATTAGTTTGTTCACATTTTCTATTTCTTCCTTATTCAGTCTTGGGAGATTGTACATTTCTAGGAATTTGTTCACTTCTAGGTTGTTCATTTTATTGGCATATAGTTTTTCATAGTAATCTCTTATAATCCTTTGTATTTCTGTGGTGTTGGTTATAACTTCTTTTTTATTTCTGATTTTATTGATTTGACTCCTCTTTCTTTTTTTCTTGATGAGTCAGGCTAATGCTTTACCAATTTTGCTTATGTTTTTGAAGAACCAGCTCTTAATTTCAATTATAGTTTCTATGTTTCTTTCAGTTTTTACTTCATTTATTTCTGCTCTGATCTTTATAATTTTGTTCCTTCTAGTAAATTTGAGATTTGTTTATTATGTATGCTCTCTTCTTCTCACAATTGCTGGTTTTCATATCACATTTGTGCATGGATGGTTTCCTACCTTTTCTGTATGACTGCCTTTACTGGTTAGTTTTTCCATTCATAATTTTATTGTTTCTAGTTGTGTCCTTTTCTTTTCCTCCTAGAGATGTTCCTTTAGCATTTGTTACAAATCTGCTCTGGTGGTGCTGAATTCTTTTAGCTTTTGCTTATCTGTAAAGCTTTTATTTTCTCCATTGAATGTGGCTGATTGCCTTTTTGGGTAGAGCATTCCTGGTTGTAGGTTTTTCCCTTTCATCTCTTTAAATATATCATTCCACTCCTTTCAGGCCTGCAGAGTTTCTGCTGAGAAATCAGCTGATAATGTTATGGGAATTCCCTTGTAGTTTATTAGTGGATTTTCCCTCATTGCTTTTAATATTTTCTCTTTGTCTTTCATTTTTTCAATTTGATTACTACTGTTCCTCTTTGAGTTTATCCTGCTTGGGACTCTCTCCACTTCCTGGACTTGTATGACTGTTTTCTTCCCTATGTTAGGGAAGTTTTCAGCTATTATCTCTTCACATATTTTCTCAGGTCCTTTTTCTCCCTCTTCCCCTTCTGGGACCCATATCATTTGAATGTTGGTGCATTTCATGTTGTCCCAGAAGTCTCTTAGGCTGTCCTCATTTCTTTTCATTCTTTTTTCTTTTTTCTGTTCTGTGGAAGTGATTTCCATCATTCTGTCCTCCAGCTCACTTATCTCTTCTTCTGCTTCAGTTATTCTGGTAATGATTCTTTCTAGTGTATTTTTCCTTTCAGTTATTGAATTGTTCATCTCTTTTTCTTTTTTTTTTCATTCTCTTAGGTCTCTATTAAACATTTCTTGTATCTTCTCGATCTGTGCCTCCAATCTTTTTCTGAGATCTTGGTTCAACTTTACTATCATTACTCTGAATTCCTTCTTGGATAGATTGCCTATCTCCTGTTGACTTAGTTGTTCTTTTGGGGTTTTATCTTATTCCTTCACCTGGGACATATTTCTCTGCTATCTCATTTTGTTTAATTTTTGTGATTGTGGTTTCTGTTTTGCTGGTTGCATGGTTGTAGTTCTTGCTTCTGATGTTTGCCCCCTGGTGGATCAGGCTGTCTAAGAGGCTAGTGCAGGTTTACTACTGGTAGGAGGAACTGATTCCTGTCCACTGGTGGGTGAAGCTAGTTCTTTTCCCTCTTATGGGAATGGCCCTGATTAGGAAAACTTTAAGCAGCCTGTCTGCTGATGAGTGGGGCTGTGTTCCTGCCCCATTGGTTGTTTGGTCTGAGGTGTCCCACCACTGGAGACTACAGGCTGTTGAGTGACGCCAAGTCTTAGGGAGAAAATCATGACCTCTAGGAGGGCTCATGCCAATGAATATTCCCCAGAACTACAACCACCAATGTCTTTGTCCCTGCAGTGATCCACAGCCAACCTCTGCCTCTGTAGGAGACTCTCCAGTGCTATTAGGTAGGTATGGCCCCTTCTCTTATAAGTTCACTGCTTTCACTGGGTCCTGGCGCACATGAGACCTTCTGTGCACCCTCCAAAAGTGGAGTTTCTGTTTCCCCAGTTCTGTGGAATTCCTGTGATCAAACCTCACTGGCCTTCAAAAACAGATTCTCTGGGGGCTCCTTCTCCCATTGCTACACCTCCAGGCTGGGCAGTCTGATGTGGGGCTCAGAACCTTCACTACTGTGGGAGGACTGCTGTGGTATAATTATTTTCTTGTTTGTGGGCTACACACCCAGTGGGAGTGGTATTTAATTTTATCACAGTTGCACCTCTCCTACCATCTCATTGTGGCTTCTTCTTTGTCTTTCAGTGCAGGGTATCTTTTTTGGTAGGTTCCAATGGGGGGTTTTGTGTGTTGCGGGGGGGATTTTTGTCAATGGTTGTTCAGCAGTTAGTTGTGATTTTGGTGTTTTCATAAGAAGAGGTAAGCTCAAGTCCTGATACTCCGCCATCTTGTCTTCATCTTCTAATTTGATATTTTGACGATTGGCTTAAAAAAAATTGGAGGCAGAGGAGTTGAGTTAAATGCACTAAAATTACTGAAGCAAACTTGAGTCCACTGGTCACATGCAGTAACGCCAATCTTTTGATGCCAGGTTGTGGTGTAGCATTTATTGCAGGGTGCAAAGCAAAGAGTCCAAGGCAGCTAATGCTCAAAACTTCCAAACTTCCTCTTTTCTTTCACTCACTCATTTAAACATCATGGGAGACGCTAGAACTCCTCTGAGTAAGCTTAACTTTTGCCAGCAGACAGCTTTTGGACTCAAACTGCTGCCCTTTCCTGGGTCTCCACCCTCCCTGTCAACCAAGCTGAATCTGGATTTACCAAGCCTCTGCAATCCCACTGTCAATTCATTAAAATAAATCTCTCTACTTACCTCTCCTCTCCTCTTTTCTACTCTTTGTACTTTTCTCATTTCCTCAGCCACCTTATGCTTATTGATTGGAACATTTAGTCCATTGATATTTAAAATAATTATTTATTTGTATATTCTTATTGCTATTTTGTTAATTGTTTTTGGCTTGTTTTTGTAGTTCTTTTTATTCCTTTCTTCTTCTTTTGTTCTCTTATCATATGATTTGATGACTATCTTTAGTGTTTTGTTCAGATTCCTTTCCTTTTTTGTGTATCTATTACAGATTTTTGGTTTGTGGTTACCATGAGGTTTATATATAACAATCTATATATATGCATGATTGTTTTAAGTTGCTGAATTCTTCTTTTCTTTTCTTTATTTTTGGCTGCTTTGGGTCTTTGTTGCTGCACATGAGCTTTCTCTAGTTGCAACCAGTGGAGGCTGCTCTTTGTTGTGGTGTGCAGGCTTCTCATTGTGGTGGCTTCTATTGTTGTGGGAACATGGGCTCTAGGGCATGGGCTTTGGTAGCTGTGGCTCACGGGCTCTAGAGTGCAGCTCAGTAGTTGTGGCACATGGACTTAGTTACTCCACAGCATGTGGGATCTTCCCAGACCAGGGTTTGAACCCATGTCCCTTGCATTGGCAGGTGGATTCTTAACCACTGCACCACCAGGGAAGCCCCTGGACTCTTACTTTTGTATGCATTTAACAACCCTGCATTTGTACTCTGCTCCCCTCACCATTACTGGTTTTAACAACATATTTTACATTGAATTATTTTTTGTATCCCTTAACTGTTTACTGTGGGTATACATAATTTTACTACTTTCATCTTTTAACTTTCCTACCAGCTTTGTGTGTAGATGATTTATTGCATTTACTGTATATTTGCTTTTATCAATTAGATTTTTCCTCTCATAATTTTCATGTTTAGTTGTGGTCTTTTCTTTTTTGCTTAGGGAAGCCCCTTTAACATTTTTTGTAAAGCTGGTTTGGTGGTGCTGAACCTTTTTAGCTTTTGCTTGTCTAAAACTTTTGATTTCTTCAAATCTGGATAAGAGCCTTACTGGCTATTCTAAGTTGTATGGTTTTCCCTTTCATCTCTCTAAATATATCATGGCACTCCCTTCTGGTCTGCAGAATTTCTGCTGAAAAGTCAGTTGATAGTCCTATGGGAGTTTCCTTGTACTTAACTTGTTGCTTTTCACTTGCCACTTTTAATATTCCCTATCTTTACTTTTTGCCATTTTAAAAAAATTACAATGTATCTAAGTGTGATCCCCTTTAGGTTAATCTGGTATGGGACTCTCTGTGCTTCCTGGACTTGGATGTCTTTTTCCTTTCCCAGGTTAGGAAAGTTTTCATCTATTATGTCTTAAATATTTTCTCCGTCTCTTTCTCTCTCTCTTTTCCTTCTAGTACCCTCATAATGCAAATATTAGTGTATTTGATGTTGTCCCAGAGGTTTCTTAAACTGTCCTAATTTCTTTACATTCTTATCTCTGTTCAGCATCAGTGATATCCGATACACTGTATTCCAGCTTGCTGATCCATTCCTCTGTATCATATAGTCTACAGTTGATTTCTTGTATTGTATTTTTCTTTTCAGGTATTGTATTATTTATCTCTGGTTATTCTTTATATCTTTTAACTCTTTTTCAAAAAACTTCTAATTTCTTGCTCTGTGCATCCATTCTTTTCCTGAGTTCTTTGAATACCTTTACAATCATTAGCCTGAACTCTTTCTGAGGTAGATTGCCTAGCTCCACTTCACTTAATTCTTCTTCTGGGTTGTATCTTGTTTCTTCATTTAGAACATGTTCTTCTGTTGCCTCATTTTGCCTAACTTGCTGTTTTTATTTCTATGAATCTGGTAGGTTGGTTCTGTTTCCTGGCCTTGGAGATGTGGTCTTTTATAATTCCCCTACAAAAGGACCCTACATCCTATACACATTCCTCTCTCATCACCAGATCTATATGCTCTAAGTGTGGCCCCTATGTGGGTTTTGTGAGTCCTTTTATTGTGGTTGGCTTACCTCTATGGGCTGTTTGATAGGCTTAGTTGGCTCCCTATCTGACTGCATTGTGCAGAGGCTGCTGGGCAGTGGATGGCAGGGCCAGGTCATGAGGCAGCTGGATGCAGAAACTCAGGGAGCCCCAGGGCCAGTGCTGACTCACTTGTGTGTGGGATTGGGGCCCAGGAGCTAACAGCTCTGGTACCCACCCACTAGTGGCTGAAGCCTAGCCCTGGGCCTAGTGCTGGTGCACTGGTGGACAGATACAAGTCCTAGGGTCTGACTGCAGGGTCCAGAGGTCTCAGAGCTGGTTAGACTGCCTGTGGGTGAAGCCAGTTCCTGACACAGCTGCCTGCATCATCCAGGGTGTCCTGATGCTTGTGTTGGCATGCTAGTTGGCAGGGTTAGGGCCCAGCTGTTCCCAGGGCTGGTGCTGGCCTGCTGGTGTATGGGCTTGGTCTTCAGTCTGTAGGGCTGTGTTTTTCCTATAGCAGGTGTCCACCCATTGGTGAATGATGTTGTTCTTCAGGCTAGAGTAGGCTCACCTGTGGGTAAGTCCAGGGCCCAGCAGGTCCAATGGCAAGATCTAGCTTACTGGTGGGTGAGCTGGGTCCATAGGCTGAGACTATGTTTGTCTTGTAGCTGGTGTCTGCCTACTGATGAGTGGAACTGGTCCTGTGGCTACAGTTGGCTCACTGGTGGGCAGGGTGAAAGATTCCAGGGCTGGTGCCTGCCTACTTGGTGTAGAGCTGAGTCCCAAGATCTTTTCCTGCAGAGCCCTAGAGGTCCTGAGTCTAGTGCCTGTGAACTAGTATGTAGGGCCAGATCCTAGGCTCTGGTGGGTGGGGTCATGTTCAGGGGTGGCTGTGGGCTCAGGGTATCTTAAGGCAGCTTGTCTGCTGGTAGGAGGAGCTGTGTTCTCACCCGGAGGCATCCCAGTACTTATGTCTACAGGCTGTCTAGCAGGGGTAGGGCCAGGTTCTGAGGCTTATAAGCTAGAGGGAGGATTTCAAAATGGTGCTTACCAGCAGCAGTGTCCATGTGGTAGAACAAGCTCCCCAAAATGCATGCTGCCAGTGTCTATGTCCCCAAGATAAGCTGCAATTTCCTCCTGCCTCTCCAGGAGACTCCAGATCAGCAGCTAGGTTTGACCCAGGCTCCTTTCAAATTACTTCTCTGCCCTAGGTCCCAGAGGCTTTCAGATTTTGTGTGCCTCCTTTAAGCATAGTCTCTAATTTCTCCAGCCCTCTGGTACTCCTAAAAGTAAGCTTCACTGGCCTTTGAAGCCAAATGTTCTGGCAGTTCATCTTCCCAGTGCACGACCCCCAGGCTGGGGAGTCTGATGTGAGACTCAGACCCCTCATTCTTTGGACAGAATCTGCAATTGTAATTCTTCCTTTTGTGGATTGCCCACCCGGTGTTATGGACTTGACTGTATTGCAATTCTGCCCCTCCTACTCACTTCACTGTGGTTCCTTCTTTATATCTTTAGTCAAAGAAGGTCTTTTCTGGTAGATTCTGGTCTTTTACATAGATAGTTGTTCTATAAATAGTTGTAGTTGTGGTGTGCTTGTGAAAAGAAGTGAGCTCATCATATTCCTACTCCGCCATCTTGGCTTAACTCCAAAACTATAAGGTTTTATTGGGTGCAGCTCATACCTTTTCTTTCTTTTGAATCCCTCAACACACAAGGCACAGGACTGAATATTTGAAGATGCCCAATAAAAACAGACTTTGCTCAAAACTGAGGTAACATAGAATGTGAAAGTTTAAGAAAAAATTTAATTTGGAATAAAAAGATCTGAATTCCATTAAATAACTTAAGAACCTTCTATGAGGAGCCCTCGTCTCCTTGTGACACTGGAAGCTTCACTTTCCTTTACAATGTAAACTGAATTAAATATGGGCCTGCTCTAGATCACCAGATACCATGGGAGTTGGTTTCCCAGTTTGCATGATTTCAGCAGCCTGTTGCCAGCAGCCTTTTTCCTGACACTTGGAGAAAAACAAAATGACCATTTCAGTAACCATCCATGCAGGAAAGTTGGACAAATGGAATCTCTGACTTACAAAGCACTGTTTCATATCTTTTCTCCAATCCTAAGAACACTCTGACCTACTAGGTTCTAATCTAATCTAATGAGGTTATAATAACCTATTTATTTGTCTGTCTCTTCCATTAGACTCTAAGCTCAGCAAAGGAAGGGACTGATTTGATCGTTGCCATCATTTACACACCAGTATCAAGGATGACACCTGACTCTCAGTAGGCAAAAAATAAAAAGTATTAAACAACAACAACAACAATAATGTGACAGGCCTTTGATCAAGCAAGCTCATTTCGCTCTATGTTCTTCATGCATAGGAAAAAGTTATTCAAAGTCTTGGCCGGTACCAAAGAGCTACAGCATGAGACTCTCTTATACCAAATTCAAGTACAATGAGGCCAAACAACAAAGATCTTTTAAAATAATAATTTAGGCAGAAATTCTGTAAAGAAGGGAATGAGTTGATGAAATGGGAAATGTGTCAAGAGTTTTCATCATTGAAATAAATTATATGTTTCCTATATCCCTGTACATAGCCAAATGACAGTCAGCAGGCATTTAGAGTTTTTTCCTGGTTCATTTGTTAATTCTGAATGACAATCATTGACATAAACTTAAAAAGTTAATTACATTCTAATGCCTTGTCACAAATAATAAAACCAAAGGCCAAACTTGATCTTTTGAGATCTGCCAGGTGCAGTATATTTACTTTTTATCATGGCATTTTTTCTTATTATCTAAAACTAGGAAACTGAGATTGGGGTGGTAAGTGAGAGTCGTTGATGTGTAGGCAGGAATCAACCAGACATAGAATGGGGTGCTGGGCCTGACTATAATTCTTTCCATTGGATGGAGAGAGCTGCTTGGTTCTTGTGCATCCCAGACTCACTCCTCAGGAGAGGACAATGATGAAATGTGCTGAATCATATATATTTTAGGTTGGATATTCTGGAAAGCTGATATTGAGACAGAGGTTTGCACTAGTATGCTTATCTTGGTACAATCACTTTTGGAAAGGAGAAGAAAGAAGTGAGATTGGGCAGAAGGAAAAATAAATCTGCAATACAAGATCACTGATAGTCTTGGCCAAGCCCATAAAAAGTTGTGGAACTATAATGGCACTTCAGACTTGTCCCCTGTTTGACTAATATGACCAAGCCTTTTATATTCTTATATTGACCAGTCTTTGGTTGTTGGACACCCTCAGAAGGAATGTAAACCTTGGGAAAGTTGGCTCTCTGAGGCTGAGGCATTCCCTGAAGTGTATAAAAATTGATATAGGTTTCTCTAGAGCACACATCACAACATTCCTTCTATTTATTCCAACAAGTAGAAACTTGTATGCATACTATAACTATCCTTTTTATTGGTGCACTTTTTAAATGCAAAAGTCAAGTTGAAAGAGTACATTACATAAAGTTTCTCATGAAATCTCGGCTTCCTTGAGTACCCATAAATATTGGTTCTTCAAGGTTGCCTGGGACCAGAGTAATCAGACTTGGGTATGCACACATTTAGAATGTAAATTATTAATGCTGCTATAAAAAGAACTGCAGAGCTCATCTAGTCAACAAATTATTTTAAAAATAAGGAAACTGAGCTTCAAGCATAGGAAGTATATACTGTGTGAAAGTCTTTATCAAATGAAAAAATTAATGTGAGGGCAATTTGGAAATTACACCCCACAAATATAATTCATTTTTTATTCAGATAATAATTGTGGAAGAGAGAAGTAAGTGATGACATTTATGATAAAGACTCTACTGTCCTGTTGTATGTCTTCCAACAAATTAGTTAACTCCTCAGCTGGTCAGAGCAACTGAGAGGAAGAAGAGATACAGCATCAGTTACCAAAAACTCTGAGACTTTCCAAGACTTTGTGGCTGCATTGTCTTCCTCAAGGTGACATAAACTAGAAATACCTATACCAGCACAATGGCCCTGGATAACAGGTTAGCCCACCCAACCTGGCATAGGTGACTGTAACAATACAAAGTGCTAACTTCCTGGAAATGGACACTAAAAGATGTATGCTTTTATCAGTTAACACTCCTACGTCTTCAACCTTACCATGTGCCCAGAAGTTCTTATCCTTTTAATAAAGCCCAAGAAGAGTGCCCAAACCACGTTTGACTTCTCCTTACCCCCAATATTTAAACACAAATACAAACAAATGAGAAAGCTCCATCTCTCTCTCCCATCTCCAACATTCAACTGTTTGTCAAGAGAAGCCCTGAGAAGATAGTTTCCACTAAAATAATAATGAATCCAAAAAGTTTCAATCCTCAAGTCCTCCCCAAAATTTGTCCTACAGTAGTAAAGAACCTGGGAGGCTAATTATTTAAACAAGAATCTTCGGTCTCTAATATCGGACTTTCAACACTGTTATGGAACAGGGAGGAATATATTTTGCCTGGACAGAGTCTCCACAGTGATTCTTTAATTGTACCGCCTAGATGCAATTACACCTATATCATCTGGGCATAAGGAAAGGTGAGTTTTTTAGAAAATGCCAACGTACTTTTCTAATTTGATCTTTTTTGTATTGAGATCACACAGTTCCTCTAGCCAGCATTGACATTAATCTAGAAAAAAAGGCTTTAACTCAGTCATTACATGTGACCTGGTCAGGCTCTACCTTGAGATAATTTGTCTCTGCTTTGAAACCATGGGGTTAAGTGTTTTTCTTTTCATTTCAGTTTCCCTGAAGATACTTATACGTGAAACAAACAAGAGAAAAAATATACTTAAGTTCTTATTTGTCAAAATACCCACAAAATTAGCGTGAAACCCAATCCTAAGGCATTCTCTGCCTCCCCCACCTAACTGTACATCAAGACACAAAATCTCGAGCTAAGCAATTGAGTCTTACATTTATATCCGTATGACATTTAGGAAAATCGAAGACTGGAAACTACACATACAAGTAAAACCGGTGATTAGAGACAATGAGATTCAGTCTGAAGAAAAGAAAGAGTGATCTTATTAAAGAGGCACTGACAAGTCATTCAGGCCCCAAATATAGTCTACCAAAATGCTAACAGTTTTAGAATTCATCATAAACACGAGCATGGGTTTCTTTTAACATCAATAAAAACATGTTTTTGCCACAATTGTGCACTATGTCAAAAACACTTGGAACTCACATATTTGAAATATAATTTTTAAATTCTCCTAAGTGTCATTTATTTAGAGGCAGGAGAGCAGAGCCATCAAAAGCACAGATTTTGGAAGCAGATATATAGTGAGAATTTAACTCTGTCACCAGCTTTATTACCTTGGCAATGTATTTTATTTCTCTTTGAGTCACAGAATCCACTTCTGTGAAGGGGGTTCTTTATAGTTGGAACACAGTTGTGAGGATTAAATAAGATATATCACATTGTGCCAGACAGATACATGTCTTCAATAAATACTGGCTATTATAATTATTATTGCTTCAACTCAATAGGTATTCATATCTATGATATGTTAAGTATTGAGACAAAAGAGAGTTGTACATTTGAGAATTAGGGGCACAGTGGGAGTTGAGAGGGGGCTGAAGTGGCTTGAGAAAGATATAACATAAGACTTGATTCTAAAATGAGATAAACTCTATGAGCAAGCATGATAAGCAAGTGTGAGTAAGTATGAAAGAGAGTAGTAAGCAAGAAAGGTATCCCAGAAAACAGATAACCCAAGAAGGGGTGATTTCAATGAGCTAGAGATGGTTCTTCAGACTGCTTAGAAGAGCAACATTTCACAATCAGAAACAGTTAGGAAAACTTGGATGGATACCTTGCCAGCAGGTACATGAACCACAGATCATGGCTTTGAGACTTTCCAAAGGCATATTTGTTAGTCAACTTGTGTGGATTCTGAGAGAGTAACAGATGTGAAAAAGACAGCAACCTTGACCTGAAGAAGCCAACACATATACAATTCAAGGTAGGGCATAAAAGAAATAGGATCAAATTTCATTGTGGTTCAAAATAAATATAGAATATATCCATTGTGCAGGGTAAGGAGAGCTGGTGAAATACATGTTGAAAAGATTCATGGAAGCGTTAATGTTATTTAAATGTGGCTAATATTTTGATGATGCTGCTGCTGATGACAATGACAATACTATAATAAACAGTCAGCAGATGCCAAGTATTCCTCTTATCAGTGTTGTGTATATCAACAACCCTGTGAGTTGGTAGTATTATTACCCCTATTTACAGATGAGTAAAATCTGGGGCTCACAGAGATAAAATAATTTCTTAATATATGAAAATAATGAGAGAAGTGATTACAAATATAAAGAAGAACATTAAAAAAAGGCAAAGAAGAGGAAACAGGACATTTATTCAACAAAACTGGTGTCCTAGTTTGGCTGTGCTTAGATTAAACAGAGAAGAGTAGTGGGGGATGAATCTGACCAGAAAGGTTATAAAGAACCTTGATCTCCAGGTTTCATGTAATTGACAACAGAAAATCATTGAAGATATCAATGAAATGATAAAATAAAGTTCTATGTTAAGAAGTTTGATATGGCAAGAGAATATAAGCTGTAATAGACTGTAGGAAGAGAGCTATAAAGGCTTTGAGGTTATTTTTTTAATTTGTTAAAGTAATAGTAAAATTTCCCAGTTACTCTTGAAAGCTCTCAAAGCAAAATATTGACCTCAAAATAACAATTTTTTAAGTGGGGTTCCTACAAGTGCAGAAGCCTTGTGTTTCTTAAATTCTGGATATACTGGAGATGTATTTCTCAGAAAGGAGAGAGGTGAGAAGAACAAGTTTGAGGTCTTTCCCACTGGCTGACAAACTTTCTCAGATGTGAACAGGAAAATGTCCTCCTCTATCTACTACCAAGACTCTACCTTAGCTACAAACTTGATCTGGAGAGAGAACTAATAAATGAATGCTTTTTTGGACCATTACTCATACTTCTGATTTCAACCTTGCTCATCCCAATGAAAGTCAACATTTCATTACATCAGGAGTTTTGCAATAAGGAGCTTCTAATAGCTCCCTATTAACTGTCATGAAGAAATAAGGAAGGAGGGAAAAGACTTATAATAGAGGAGGCTTAGGTGAAGGAGTGAAATGGTATTGGGAGGTTAATGAATGTACAGGAAGATGATGGAAGAAGAATGGTGCCAGAAGGTGTGATTCAGAAAGTAGAGGTGTAGACCCTCAAAGACAATCCTACAACTCAGTTTTGCTAAAGCTTAAGTCTTCTTATAGGGTGCTCTATGAATTATGATTTTTTTAGATTAAAAGTGAATCAGGAGATTCATATGAAGCTCACAGCATTTGCCTATTTGCCTGTTGATTAGACCCTAAGCTATGAACACATCCTGAAATTTGATGATATTCTATACTACAGTCAAGATCCAGTGAGGCTAAACGTCTTGTTCATAGATGTATAGATCCCATTAGACATGTAGAAAGATAAACACCTTAGACTCCTTGGTGTGAGTCCAGATTTCTTTCCATTGTTCCAACACAGTCTTACAAAAGAGGAGCATTCAAGGTGACGACAGTGTGAACTAAAATTTGCTTGTATTCTTCAATTATTTTTCCCTATTTCCTCCCACCTATAATAGTCACAGAACAATGTCATAAAACTATGGCACAGGATGAAGAGAAAATAATTTCCTGATGCCACAATCTGGAGCTTTTCCATAACAGTCTGGTTCCCCTATTTGTGTTGAATTTCATAACTAAATGGTATATAGTATATCTAAATCTTAAATGGATCAATTTAAAAGATAGACTCATGAAGGTGTCAGGTTAGAAGAAAATGAAAGAATAATAGATATATTAAAGATTGGTATTGTGTAAAGATAACTAAACCTGAAACCAGGCACCTTGAAATAAAATCTAACAATTGTGTTTCCATGTATAAGACATTTAATCTTCCTGGTCTCAATTTGCTCATCCGTAAAATAAGAGACATTAGAAAAAAGACTGGTGAGCCCTTTCAAGATAGAATATTCCATGAGTCAAAACTTCTTAAAGAAATAGCCAGTAAATTGAAGCTCCAAAGGCAGATAGCCAGGTTACCGCTGTAAAGAAAGTGGCAGCTCCTTGGTTACACAATTACACCTTTCAAAGAAAAAGAGGAAGTACCCAACTACTTCTAATTATAATATGTGCTGTGTTCAGGAAAGACAAAGTCAAATGTGTTAAAGGCCTAATGAGGTGTGTGGAAGAAATCTCCCTCTGCAGTTTACAGCTTTTTCACACTATTAGTTCTCACTGCCCAGCCAGCAGGAATGAAGGGTTTTCTGGCCCAGGAAGATGACACAAAAGGAATCATACCAATGCTTTGATTTTATTGTTTTCACACAAACTTAACAGAGAATTTTAAAATATTGTTTTGCTTTCAGCATCAATATCCTAATAAGAAATGCAGATACGTTGGAAATAGATTCTGATCCATTTTGTAGAGAAATTAACTGTTAGTGAAGTTCCAGGAAATCAGAATGGAACCCATATGGAATTGTCATTATCGCTTTCATCAGGTTAGGATTGTACATATCAAAATGTGGCTGTGCCAATGTAGAACACTGGAAATTACCTGGGCATAGCTGCCACAAGGGGCATGAGGGGTACATTTGCTATGAAGGGTCTACTTTGGTTCTGCCACTCACAAGGTTAAGATCATCTAACTTTGAAAGTTTATTTATTTGTAAAAATATGCAGATTAATCTCTGTTTATGAAACCCAGTAGGATTATGAGACTCATTTGTGATGAAATATTACATATTATAAATTTGGTTCCTATGTATGATCAAAATGTTATTCGAAAATGTGTTTTTCAGAATAATCTTTTTTTTTTTTTTTAAATCTGAGATTATGGAATTCTTCAGGTGGAAGAAATATCAAGAAATCTCTGTGTGTCTCCAGATTGATGTTTTTAAATATTTTTTTTCTTAAAGCTTTCTTTACAAACACAAATGTCATATCTTCCTTAGTGACCTAATCCTTTGTTTCATAATACTTTTCAGGAACTTATTCTTCCTGAAACTCCACTCTCCTTCATTCCTCCTTTAATGGAGTATTTTAATGTACTTAATTAGGTGGCTTGATAATTGTATTAAAAATCTAAAATATTAAATTAATTGTATATTTTAATTGACAGCTTTTTTGTAGATTTCACTGAGTTTTCTTTAATGCATTCTGACTGATTTATAATTATCATTTCATATATTTAGTTTTGCAAGTCAAACATGACATCTGAATGAGCATTGATATCTTGGCCACATGGTTTGAAATGTCAGTCTACAAAAGAGTTTATCACACTCTTCAATTCAATTATATTCCAAAAACAGCTTATTCAAATACCTAAACATGGTAGGAAATTATTTTTGCACAAGGAAATACACATAGCTTCAGATTTAAAGATATGAAAATGCAATTAAGGCCTGTTCCCATTTAATTTTTAAACATTTATGATCACTATTTAATCTAACTTTGGATTTTGTCCCCAGACTCTGAACACCCCAGTAGTTTTCAATATGAGATAGAAAGTTATTTTCTTCATTTATCTAATGTTAATACACCCATATGTTTAATACACCCACAGTGATAACATTTTTATCATTTGCCAATTATTTGTGACTGTTCATTTTTAAAAACAGCATTATCCAACCCTAAAGGGAGGAAATAAAATAGTATTTTAAATTATTTCAACTTCCTTACAACTCTGAAGTGACAATACCAAATCATCAGTTTAGAACACACCACTTCATGCTATTTATTCAAGGAATGCTATTATTATGATGTCATTTGCCTTGGACTAGATGCAGAAGATGATGTCAATCAGCTATAGAACTTAATCCATGTTCTCTAAAAGTCTTTATTTTCCACTATAGTGTTCAAACCTCCACATTTTATGAAGTGGTGACAGAATTCTGTAGTGAATCAAAAACCTATCAAGCCTTCAAGCATCTGATATTAATAAGAAACTGAATTTAAAGTTGTTTGCATTTTCACTCTTTCAGTCCAAAACCTCCCATGACCAAGATATAAAAGAACCATAATTTGCTCATTTTGGCTCTATCCACCCTTTTTTCTGCTCTCTGTGTCAAGACACTTTATTCCAACACATCACTCAAGGCAGTTAATGCCAATGGACTGAAATTGGTATGTCAGATAAAATCTGTTTGCATTCCTGAAAACAAGTACTTTTTTTTTTTTAATTGCTGTATAGTCAATTTGCAATACTGTGTTAGTTTCAGGTCTACAGCAAAGTGATTCAGTTTTATATTTTTTCAAATTATTTTCCATTATATGTTATTACAAGATATTGACTATAGTTCCATGTGCTATACAGTAAATACTTGTTGCCTATCTATTTTATGTATATTATTTTGTATCTGTTAATTCCATATTCTTAATTTATCCTTCCTCCCCTCCCTTTCCCCTTTGGTAACCATAAGTTTGTTTGCTATGTCTGTGAGTCTGTTTCTGTTTTGTATATAGATTTGTTTGTATTATATTTTTGATTCTACATATAAGTGATATCATATAATATTTGTCTTTGTCTGACTTACTTCACTTAGTATGCCATTCTCTAGGTCCATCCATGTTGCTGCAAATGGCTGAGTAATATTTCATTGTATGAAATATTGTATGAAACATATATATGTATATATATACCACATCTTCTTAAACCAATCATATGTTGATGGACATTTAAATTGCTTCCATGTATTGACTATTTTAAATAGTGCTGCTATGAACATTAGGGTGAATGTGTCTTTTCAAATTAAAGTTTTCATCTTTTCCAGACTGATACTCAGAAGTAGGATTTCTGGATCATAGGTTAGCTCTATTTTTAGTTTTTTAAGGAGTCTCCATACTATTTTCCATTGTGGCTACAGCAATTTACATTCTTACCAACAAGGTACAAGGGTTTCCTTTTCTCCGTACCCTCTCCAGCATTTGTTATTTGTAGACTTTTTGATGATAGCCATTCTGACTGATGTGAGGTGACCTCATTATGGTTTTGATTTTCATTTCAATAATAACTAGTGACATTGAACATCTTTTCATGTTCCTGCTGGCCATCTGTATATCATCTTTGGAGAAATATCTGTTTAGGTCTTCTGCCCAATTTTTGATTGAGTTTTTTATTTTATTGATATTGAGTTATATGAGCTGTTTGTATATTGTAAATTACGTCTTTGTTGGTCACATCATTTGCAAATATTTTCTTTCATTCTATAGTTGTCTTTTCATTTTGTTGATGGTTTCCTCTGCTGTGCAAAGCTTTTCAGTTTGATTAGGTTCCATTTGATTTTATTTCTTTTGTCTTGGGAGACTGATCTAACAAAATATTGCTAAGATTTATGTCCAAGAATGTTTTGACTATGTTCTCTTTTAGTAGTTTTATGACATCATGTCTTACATTTAAGTCTTGAAGCCATTTTGAGTTTCTTTTTGTGTATGGTATGAGGGAGTGTTCTAATTGCATCGATTTACATGTAGCTGTCCAGCTTTCCCAAAACCACTTGCTTGAAGAGACTGTCTTTTCTCCATTGTATATTCTTGCTTTCTTTGTCAAAGATTAATTGACCTTAGGTATATGGGTTTATTTCTGGGCACTGTATTCTATTCCATTGATCTACATGTCTATTTTTGTGCCAATACCACTGTGTTTTGATTACTGTAGCTTTTTAATATTGTCTGAAGTCTGGAAGGGTTATGCTTCCAGCTTTGTTCTTTTTCCTAAGTATTGCTTTGGCAATTCTGGGTCTTCTGTTGTTCCACATAAATTTTAGGATTATTTGTTCTACTGTTGTGAAAAATGTCATGGGTATTTTGGTAGGGATCACATTAACTATGTAAATTCTTTTGGATATTATGGCCATTTTAACAATAATAATTCTTCCAATCGAAGAGCATAGGATATATTTTCCATATCTTTGAATCATCTTCAATTTACTTTATCAATATTTTATAGTTTTCAATGTATAGGTCTTTCACCTCTTTGGTTAAGTTTATTCCTAGGTATTTGTTGACTCAATCTTAAATGAGATTTTTTTTGTATCCTGTAAATAAGCACTCTTAGAGATATATCACTGAGCTTATAACATGTTGCAGGATGGGAAATGGTATGGAAATTTATCCTAAAGCTCAGAGAAAGAATCCCTGGAGGAATGACTCTCAATTAGTGAAAAAAAAATCCAGAAACTGAGGATCTGATAGTAAATTTTTAAATAATTTGAAGCTGAGAGTTTTTGAAACTCAAAACGCTCATTAGTCCTACTTATCAGCAGGGTATCTCCTCTGTGGTATTATTGAAAATGCTTCAGGAAGCTCTATGTAAAGAATAACCCTCCCATGAACTGAAAATTCCATTATCAGAGTTTGATTACTTAGATATTTAACTACAAATGCTAGGAAGAAAAGCAACTATGTTATTGTTAGTTATGACCATCGTGAAATGATGGGGCTTATGATACTCTATAATTTTGAAATTCTGTAATTGTATTATTAGACCTTAGTAGAAACAAAAGTGTCTGGGGATAAGGTGTTGTTTTGTTTTGTTTTGTTTTGTTTACATCTTTATTGGAATAGAATTGCTTTACAATGGTGTGTTAGTTTCTGCTTTATAAAAAAGTGAATAAGTTACACATATACACATGTTCCCATATCTCCTCCCTCTTGTGTCTCCCACCCTCCCACCCTCCCTATCCCACCCATCCAGGTGGTCACAAAGCACCGAGCTGATCTCCCCGTGCTACGTGGCTGCTTCCCATTAGCTACCTATTTTACATTTGGTAGTGTATATATGTCCATGCCACTCTCTCACTTTATCACAGCTTACCCCTCCCCCTCCCCATATATTCAAGTCCATTCTCTAGTAGGTCTGTGTCTTTATTCCCATCTTATCCCTAGGTTCTTCATGACTTTTTTTTTTTCTTAGATTCCATATACATGTGTTAGCATAGGGTATTTGTCCTTCTCTTTCTGACATACTTCAATCTGTATGACAGACTCTAGGTCCATCCACCTCATTAAAAATAACTCAATTCCGTTTCTTTTTATGGCTGAGTAATACACCATTGTATATATGTGCCACATCTTCTTTATCCATTCATCTAATGATGGACACTTAGGTTGTTTCCATCTGCTGGCTATTGTAAATAGAACTGCAATGAATATTTTGGTACCTGACTCTTTTTGAATTATGGTTTTCCCAGGGTATATGCCCAGTAGTGGGATTGCTGGGTCATATGGTAGTTCTATTTGTAGTCTTTTAAGGAACCGCCATACTGTTCTCCATAGTGACTGTACCAATTCACATTCCCACCATCAGAGCAAGAGTGTTCCGTTTTCTCCACACCCTCTCCAGAATGTATTGTTTCTAGATATTTTGACAATGGCCATTCTGACTGGTGTGAGATATCTCATTGTAGTTTTGATTTGCATTTATCTAATGATTAATGATGTTGAGAATTCTTTCATGTGTTTGTTGGCAGTCTATATGTCTTCTTTGGAGAAATGTCTATTTAGGTCTTCTGCCCATTTTTGGATTGGGCTCTTTGCTTTTTGTTATTGAGCTGCATGAGCTGCTTGTAAATTATAGGGATTAAGCCTTTGTCAGTTGCTTCATTTGCAAATATTTTCTCCCATTCTGAGGATTGTCTTTTGGTCTTGTTTATGGTTTCCTTTGCTGTGCAAAAGCTTTGTAGTTTCATTAGGTCCCATTTGTTTATTTTTGTTTTTATTTCTATTTCTCTAGGAGGCGGGTCAAAAAGGATCTTGCTGTAATTTATGTCATAGAGTGCTCTGCCTATGTTTTCCTCTAAGCATTTGATAGTTTCTGGCCTTATATTTAGGTCTTTAAACCATTTTGAGCTTATTTTTGTGTATGGTGTTAGGAAGTGTCCTAGTCTCATACCTTTATATGTACCTGGCCAGGTTTTCCAACACCACTTATTGAAGAGGCTGTCCTTTCTCCACTGTACATTCCTGCCTCCTTTATCAAAGATAAGGAGATCATGTGTGCGTGGGTTTATCTCTGGGATTTCTATCCTGTTCCATTGATCTATATTTCTGTTTTTGTGCCAGTACCATATAGTCTTGATTACTGTAGCTTTATAGTATAGTCTGAAGTCAGGGAGCCTTATTCCTCCAGCTCCATTTTTTGTTCTCAAGATTGCTTTGGCTATTTGGGGTATCTTGTGTTTCCATACATATTGTGAAATTTTTTGTTCTACTTCAGTGAAAAATGCCTGTGGTATTTTGATAGGGATTGCATTGAATCTGTATATTTCTTTGCGTAGTAGAATCATTTTCACAATGTTGATTTCTCCAATCCAAGAACATGGTATTTCTCTCCATCTGATTGTAATATCTTTAATTTCTTTCATCAGTGTCATAATTTTCTGCATACAGGTCTTTTGTCTCCTTAGGGAGGTTTCTTCCTAGACATTTTATTCTTTTTGTTGCCATGGTAAATGGGAGTGTTTTCTTGATTTCACTTTCACATTTTTCATCATTAGTGTATAGGAATGCCAGAGAATTCTGTGCATTAATTTTGTATCCTGCTACTTTACCAAATTCATTGATTAGCTCTAGTAGTTTTCTGGTAGCCTCTTTAGGATTCTCTATGGATAGTATCATGTCATCTGCAAACAGTGACAGCTTTACTTCTTTTTTTTCTGATTTGGATTACTTTTATTTCCTTTTCTTCTCTGATTGCCATGGCTAAAACTTCCAAAACTATGTTGAATAAGAGTGGTGAGAGTGGGCAACCTTGACTTGTTCCTGATCTTTGTGGAAATGCTTTCAGTTTTTCACCATTGAGGATGATGTCAGCTGTGGGTTTGTCATACATGGTCTTTATTATGTTGAGGAACGTTAGCTCTATGCCTACTTTCTACACGGTTTTTATCATAAATTGGTGTTGAATTTTGTCGAAAGCTTTCTCTGCATCTATTGAGATGAAAATATGATTTTTCTCCTTCAATTTGTTTATGTGGTGTATCACGTTGATTGGTTTGCATATATTGAAGAATCCTTGCATTCCTGGAATAAACCCCACTTGATCCTGGTGTATTATCCTTTTAATGTGCTATTGGATTCTGTTTGCTAGTATTTTGTTGAGGATTTTTGCATCTATGTACACCAGTGATATTGGCCTGTAGTTTTCTTTCTTTGTGATATCCTTGTCTGCTTCTGGTACCAGGGTGATGGTGGTCTCGTAGAAAGAGGTTGGGAGTTTTCCTCCATCTGCTATATTTTGGAAGAGTTTGTGAAAAATAGGTGTTAGCTCCTCTCTAAATGTTTGATAGAATTCGCCTGTGAAGCATCTGGTCCCGGGCTTTTTTTTGTTGGAAGATTTTTAATCATAGTTTCAATTTCACTGCTTGTGATTGGTCTGTTCATATTTTCTATTTCTTCCTGATTCAGTCTTGGCAGGTTGTGCATTTCTAGGAATTTGTCCATTTCTTCCAGGCTGTCCATTTTATTGGCATAGAATTGCTTGTAGCAATCTCTCATGATCTTTTGTATTTCTGCAGTTTCAGTTTTTACTTATCCTTTTTCAGTTCTAATTCTATTGATTTGATTCTTCTCCCTTTTTTTCTTGATGAGTCTGGTTAATTATTTATCAATTTTGTTTATCTTCTCAAAGAACCAGCTTTTAGTTTTATTGATCTTTGCTATTGCTGAAATAAGGCCATAGCATAAAGAAGAAACTTTAACCCTCAAACTTGATGTTGATTTCAAAAGATTCACTTAAAAATGGCTGCAAATACAAACCCAAGATTAAGTTTTAAAAATGTCAGGAAAAAATGCTTAAATAATTACTATGGTCAGTTTTGGAAATGTCAGCTTTGATACCAAATGAATAAGGGAAACATAAAGACAAATCAGAAATTTTTAAATGTCTCAAGCTTATTCCTTCAGAATATGGTATTTTACACCTCATCACTAGGGTTGTTTCTGACCTCAATTTAATTTAGCAGTGAGGATGATTCTCCTGATCCCTGAAGAATAATCCTGAACTCTATCAGACCTCATTGTCTTCCCCTAAGTCAGCTTTATTTCCTCTGGCACATTAGACATCCATCAACTGTGAACTTGAGCTAGTCACTGTTTCTTCAGAGATGAAGTTCTGACCTCTCCCCCACCTCCATCTCATACCTGACCAATCAATTGAGAAGGGGCTAATTAAATGGCATTTACACCTTTAAAAAATAAAATATTTCCAAGTGTTTCCAGTTTCAGTTTCCCTCCCTCTTTCTCCTGTATTCATTACTTTATATTAATTTGGTGGAATGTAGCAATAGGGTCATTTATTAAGGATGGCACAGTAACTAGTACTATAATGTGCTATAGTGACTATTGCAGAATTCTTCTTCAGTAATTTTTATAAGTCTGGACAAATAAGATGAAAAGAAATGCCCAGAGCAGGAGTGTGCTTATCAGTGACTTATTACTCCAGTGAAGCACAGTTTATGGCAACTCAATGCACAGCGTAATTTCATCTCCAAGTAATATTATTATGAAACTGCTATCATTCTGTCATGAATAATTGATCTTCATACTATTCGGGAACAAAACAACAGATGTGATAAACAATGCAATGATGTGACAAAGCGAGAGTTTATAGTTTATTATTTTACTGCCTATTATTTCACCATTTGTGAATATGCCATAGGCACCATCACACAATTACTGTATGAGTGTGTAAACTGCATGACAAGTAAAAGATTATAATTAAGTGATTTAGCCCTCACTTTGCAATGACCCCTCTGGGTGCTGTGGGAAAAACTTTCTAAGAGAATGCGCAGAGGAGTGATGGCTCTTGTTGGAACTGTACAATTAGCAGTTTCTTTTTGGTCCTTCTCCCCTTCTATTTCAACTTTCTTCTCTCAATTGATGTCCTGTGTGCCCCAAGAGATCATTCACCTGTGCAACCATTAGTCCAGCTTAACGCCCTGACTGCAGGGATTCCACTCAACCATCCTCACCAACTGTGGTTACTTATTTAAAATTTAATCTTCTTTCTGTCCATCAATCAAAATCTTATTAACTCTCCCTGTTTTATTGTGTTAGCTCTTAGGAGAAAGTAATACTATTAAAATAAACCCAATTAAAACCAGCATCATGATGGCTGGTAACTTTCTGCTGACATAGATAATTGAAATAATTTTTTTCTAGAAAGTAAATTTGAAATGTGACAAAGACCCTGTCAGGTTTCATTAATCTACCTAAGCTACACATTTCTGATGTCTCTTGAAAATCATACCTTCCATTAGGATACTTTTCTTTTCTAGAGGTCTTGGCAAAGGATGGAAATTTTTTTAAAAGATTTAGGAAGAATAACACTTCTTTATAAAAAGAAGTATTCCTAAATTTTTGAAAATGTGATTCAATAGGAAGTAAGAGGAAGTTTTTCTAGATAAAATTCTAGAAACCATGTTAAGGAAAGTAGCATGTAAAATGAGAATATAAAAATAAGTAAATTTAAAAAAGGAAGGTCGGGGGAGATGCAAAGAGAAGAAAGAAAAAAAAGGAAAAGAAGAAGATAACTCTCAGTAGATGTCTGGCAGTGCATAAAAGGGACAAATTTACTCATAAAGTGGACTCTAAGAACATTCTAAATTTCAGCTATGAGAACTGGGTCCATTCTCTAGGATTCATATATTATAGCTTCCCTAGTATTCAATAGTCATTCAGCCAATCTCAATGTGGTGCCTATAATATGCCAAGCATTCTTTTATGTACTGAGTTGGCAGCAATAAAGAAAAGTAAGATAGAAAGCTTAGCCCTCCAATAGCATGTATTCTAGTGGGAGAGACAAATAACTAAGATAAAGAACTAAAATATTACCCATCCAGTCATTAAACATATAAACAAGGAAATAACAAGTCTTGGATGGGAATTCTAGTACCCAGTTGCTACAATATGTTATCTAAAATGTCCAGTTCTTAACAAAAAATTATATAATATCCAAACAAACAGAAAACTATGACCCATACACTGGAAAAAAGTAAGCAATGGAAACTGCCTATGAGAGTGACCAGATATTTGATTAAACAGGAAGAGACATCAAAGTAGACACTATAAATATGTTGAAAGAGCTAAAGGAAACCATGGTTAAAGAAGTAAAGGGGAGACCCTAAGATGACCGAGGAGTAAGAAGTGGAGATCACCATCCTCCTCACAAATATATCAGAAATACATCTACATGTGGAACAACTCCAACAGAACACCTACAGAACGCTGGCGGAACTTCAGACTTCCCAAAAGGCAAGAAACTCCTCACATACCTGAGTAGGGCAAAAGAAAAAAGAAAAAAACAGAGACGAAAGAATAGGGACAGGACCTGCATCTCTGGGAGGGAGCTGTGAAGGAGGAAAACTTTCCACACACTAGGAATCCCCTTCACTGGTGGAGACAGGGGTTGGTGGGGAGAAGCTTGGGAGCCATGGAGGAGAGTGCAGCAGCAGGTGTGCAGAGGATAAAGTGGAGAGATTCCTGCAGAGAAGATCACTGCTGACCAACACTCACCAGCCTGAGAGGCTTGTCTGCTCACCTGCCAGGGCAGTGGGGTCTGGGAGTTGAGCCTTGAGCTTCAGAGGTGAAATCCCAGGGAGATGACTGGGGTTGGCTGTGTGAACACAGACTGAAGGGGCAAGTGTGCCATAGCTAGCCAGGAGGGAGTCCGGGGAAAAAGTCTGGAACTTCCTAAGAGGCAAGAGACCATTGTTTTGGGGTGTGTGAGGAGAGGGGCTTCACAGCACTGCCTAAATGAGCTCCAGAGAAGGGCACAAGCCACAGCTATCAGTGCAGACACCAGAGACAGGCATGAAATGCTAAGACTGCTGCTGCAGCCAAGAAGCTTGTGTGTAAGCACAGGTCACTATCCACACCACCTCTCCTGGGAGACTGTGCAGACCATCACTGCCAGAGTCCCGTGATCCAGGGAAAACTTCCCTGGGAGAACACATGACACGCCTCAGGCTATTGCAATGTCATGCCAGCCTCTGATGCCACAGGCACACCCCACATCCTGTACCCCTCCTTTCCCCGACCTGAGTGAGCCAGAGCCCCCTAATCACCTGTTACTTTAACCCTGTCCTGTCTGAGCAAAGAACAGACGCCCTCAGGTGATCTACATGCAGAGGCAGGTTCAAATCCAAAGCTGAACCCCAGGAGTTGTGTGAACAAAGAAGAGGAAGGAAAATTTCTCCCAGCAGTTTCAGGAGCAGCGGATTAAATCTCCACAATCAACTAGATGTACCCTGCATCTCTGGAACACCTGAATAGACAAAAAGTCATCCCAAAATTGATGTCGTGGACTTTGGGAGCACATGTAGACTTGGGGTTTGCTTTCTGCATCTAATTTGTTTCTGGTTTTATGTTTATCTGAACTTAGTATTTAGAGTTTATTATCATTGGTAGATTTGTTAACTGATTTGGTTTCTCCCTTCCTTTTTCTTTTTCATATATAGATATACATATATTTTTACTTTTTCTCTTTTTGTGAGTGTTTATGTTTATGCTTCTTTGTGTGAGTTTGTCTGTATAGCTTTGCTTTTACCATTTGTCCTAGGGTTCTGTCTGTCCGTTTTTGTTTTTTTTTTAGTACAGTTCTTAATGCTTGTTATAATTGGTGGATTAGTTTTTGGTTTGGTTGCTCTCTCTTTTCTTTATTTCTTTGTTTTTCCTTTTTGATTACTTTTTAATTCTTTTTATTTTTAAGAATTAAAAACTTTTTTTCTAATAACTTTATTTATTACTTCTTTCTTTTTTTCTCTGTTTTCTTCTAAGCCATGTGGTTGAGAGGGTCTTGGTGTTCTGGCTGGCTGTCAGGACTGTGCCTCTGAGGTGGGAGAGCTGAGTTCAGGACACTGGTCCACCGGAGACCTCCCAGCTCCACATAGTATCAAATGGTGAAAGCTCTCCCAGAGATCTCCATCTCAATGCTAAGACCCAGCTCCACTCAACGACCAGTAAGATTCAGTGCTGGACACCCTATGACAAACAAATAGCAAGACAGGAAGACAGCACACCCATCAGCAGAGAGGCTGCGTAAAATCATAAGGTAACAGGCGCCACAAAACACACCACTAGATGCGGTCCTGCCACCAGAAAGACAATATACAGCCTCATCCATCAGAGCACAGGTACAAGTCCCCTCCATCAGGAAGCCTACAGAACTCACTGAACCAACCTTAGACACTGGGGGCAGACACCAAAAACAAAGGGATCTACAAACCTGAAACCTGTTGAAAGGAAACCCGAAACACAGTAAGTTAAGCAAAATGAGAAGACAGAAACACAGCAGATGAAGGAGCAAGGTAAAAAACCATCAGACTAAATAAATGAAGAGGAAATAGGCAGTCAATCTGAAAAAGAATTCAGAGTAATGATAGTAAAGACATCCAAACACTTGGAAACAAAATGGAGAAAATACAAGAAACGTTTAACAAGGACCTAGAAGAAGTAAAGAGCAAACAAACAATAATGAAAAACACAATAAATGAAGTTAAAAATTCTCTAGAAGGAATCACTAGCAGAATAACTGAGGCAAAAGAATGGATAAGTGACCTGGAAGATAAAATAGTGGACATAACTACCAAACAGCAGAATAAAGAAAAAAGAAGAAAAGGAATTGAGGACAGTCTCAGAGACCTCTGAGACAGCATTAAAAACACCAACATTCGAATTATAGGGCTCCCAGAGAAGTAGAGAAAAAGAAAGGAATGGAGAATATATTTGAAGAGATTATAGTTGAAAAACTTCCCTAACATGGGAAAGGAAATAGTCAATCAAGTATGGGAAGCACAGAGAGTCCAATACAGGATAATTCCAAGGAGAAACATGTCAAGACACATATTAATCAAAATATCAAAAATTAATACAAAGAAAAAATATTAAAAGCAACAAGGGAAAAACAATAAATAACACACAAGGGAAGCCCCACGTGGTTAACAGCTGATCTTTCAGCAGAAATTCTGCAAGCCAGAAGGGAGTAGCAGGATATATTTAAAGTGATGAAAGGGAAAAACCTACAACCAAGATTACTCTACCCAGCAAGTATCTCTTTCAGATTCGATGGAGAAATTAAAACCTTTAGAGAAGCAAAAGGTAAGAGAATTCAGCACCACCAAACCAGCTTTACAACAGATGCTAAAGGGATTTCTCTAGGGAAGAAACACAAGAGGAGGAAAAGGCCTACAATAACAAACCCAAAACAATACAGAAAATGGTAATAGGAACATACATATCGAAATTACCTTAAATGAAAATGGATTAAATGCTCCAATCAAACGACACAGACTGGGTGAATAGATACAAAAACTAGACTTGTATATATTCTGTGTACAAGTGACCTATTTCATACCTAAGGACACATACAGACTGAAAGTGAGGGGATTTAAAAAGATACTCTATGCAAAAGGAAATCAAAAGAAAGCTAGAGTAGCAATTCTTATGTCAGACAAATAGACTTAAAAAAAAAAGACTATTACGAGAGACAAAGAAGAACACTACATAATGATCAAGGGATTGATCAAAGAAGAAGATATAACAATTGTAAATATTTATGCACCCAACATAGGAGCACCTCAAAACATAAGGGAAAGGCTAACAGCCATAAAAGAGGAAATCGACAGTAACACAATCATAGTAGGAGACTTCTTTAACATCCCACTCTCACCAATGGACAGAACATCCAAAATGAAAATAAATAAGAAAACACAAGCTATTCAGTTTTGGATTAGAGACAAGGTGGCGGAAGAGTAAGACGCGGAGATTACCTTTCTCCTCACAGATACACCAGAAATATATCTACACGTGGAACAACTCCTGCAGAAAACGTACTGAACGCTGGCAGAAGACCTCAGACCTCCCAAAAGGCAAGAAAGTCCACACTTACCTGGGTAGGGCAAACAAAAAAAAGAAAAAACGGAGACAGAAGGATAGGGACGGGACTGGCACCAGTGGGAGGGAGCTGTGAAGCAGGAAAGGTTTCCACACACTGAGAAGCTCCTTCGCGGGCAGAGACTGCGGGTGGCACAGAGGGGAGCTTCGGAGTCGTGGAGGAGAGCACAGCAACAGGAGTGCAGAGGGCAAAGCAGAGATATTCCCACATGGAGGATCAGGGCCGACCAGCACTCACCAGCCCGAGAAGCTTGTCTGCTCCCCCGCCAGGGCAGGCGCAGCTGAGAGCTGAGGTTCAGGCTTCGGTCAGAGCACAGGGAGAGGACTGGGGTTGGTGGTGTGAACACAGCTTGCAGGGGGTTAGTGCACCATGGCTAGCCGGCAGGGAGTCCGGGAAAAAGTCTGGACCTGCCGAGGAGGCAAGAGACTTTTTCTTCCCTCTTTGTTTCCTGGTGCGCGAGGAGAGGGGATTGGGAGCGCTGCTTAAAGGAGCTCCAGAGGTGGGTGTGAGCCATGGCTACCAGTGCGGACCCCAGAGATGTGCCTGAGACACTAGGGCTGCTGCTGCCAACACCAGGAAGCCTGTGTGCGAGCACAGGTCACTCTCCACACCTCCCCTCCCGGAGGCTGTGCAGCCCGCCAATGCCAGGGTCCCATGATCCAGGGACAGCTTCCTGGGGAGAATGCACAGCACACCTCAGGCTGGTGCAAGGTCCTGCCGGCCTCTGCCACCACAGGCTCATCCCAGGCTTGCCCCACACTCTGTGTCCCTCCCTCCCCCGGGCTTGAGTGAGCAAGAGCCTCCGAGTCAGCTGCTCCTTTAACCCCGTCCTGTCTGAGCGAAGAACAGATGCCCTCCGGCGACCTACACACAGAGGCGGGGCCAAATACAAAGCTGAGCCCCCGGAGCTGTGCCAACAAAAAAGAGAAAGTGAGACCTCTCCCAGCAGCCTCAGGAGCAGCGGATTAAATCCCCACAATCAACTTGATGTACCTTGCATCTGTGGAATACATAAATAGACAATGAATCATTCCAAATTGAGGAGGTGGACTTTGAGAGCAAGATTTTTTTCTTCCCCTTTTCCTCTTTTTATGAGTGTGTATGTGTATTCTTCTGTGTGAGATTTTGTCTGTATAGCTTTGCTTTCACCATTTGTCCTACGGTTCTTTCTGTCTGGTTTTTTTTTGTTTTGTTTTGTTTTAACTTTAAAAAAATTTTTTTCTATCTAAATAATTTTTTATTTTAATAACTTTATTTTATTTTATCTAATATTATTTTATATTATCCTTCCTTTCTTCTTTCCTTCCTCTCTCTCTCTCTCTCTCTCTCCCCCTCCCTCTCTCTTTCTTTCTTCCTTTCTACTTTTTCTCCCTTTTATTCTGAGCCGTGTGGATGAAAGGCTCTTGGTGTTGCAACCAGGAGTCAGTGCTGTGCCTCTGAGGTGGGAGAGCAAACTTCAGGACACCGGACTACAAGAGACCTCCCAACCCCACATAATATCAAACGGCAAAAATCTCCATCTCAACACCAGCACCCAGCTTCACTCAAAGACCATCAAGCGACAGTGCTGGATACCATATGCTAAACAACTAGCAAGACAGGAACACAACCCAACCCATTAGCAGAGAGGCCAACTAAATTCATAATAAAGCCACACACCAAAACACACCACCTGACGTGGACCTGACCACCAGAAAGACAAGATCCAGCCTCATCCATCAGAACACAGGCACTAGTGCCCTCCACCAGGAAGGCTACCCAACCAACTGAATCAACTTTAGCCACTGTGAACAGACAC
>RJWK010022548.1:0-29807 GCA_004363435.1 Platanista minor
AGAAGCATGGCACATAGCCTATAATGGAGATAAAGTGGAATGATAAAATCAAAAGATGGCAGGAAAAGTAACAAAGAACAAATGAGCCCAATAGAAGACAAAAATAGTTTTAGATTCAACCATATTTTTAATAATATTAAATGTATGTGATATAATGACTATTTAATGGGCAGATATCAGATGGATAATAAAGCAAGAATCAACTATAAGCTATCATAAAGAAACCCATTTTTAACATAAAGACACAGATTAAAAGGATGGAAAAAGATATTCCATGTATACACTAATCAAAAGAAAGCTGGAGTGTCTGGCTATGTTAGTAACAGGCAGTGTAGACTTTGGAATAAGGAATATTACCAGGGATAAAGAGGTATCCACTCCTTCATAATGATAAAGGAGTCAATTCATCAGAAAGACATTATGATCCTAAATATGTATGCACCTAATAACAAAGCTTTAAAATACACAAAACCAAAAATGATAGAACTAAAAGGAGGAATAGGCAAATCCATATTTATATTTGAAGATTGCAACACACCTCTCTCAGTTATTAGTAAAAGTAAGTAGGCAAATTAGAAGTATATAGAATACTTGACAAACTAGAAGGATATAGATTGTAACAACGAGCTGGACCAAAGTGATATTTATAGAAACCTCTACTCAACAACTACAGAATACATATACTCTTCAAATGCACTGAAATGTTCATGAAGACACCCAATCTGCTGGGCCGCAACACAAGATTCAATACATTAAAAAATGATTAAAATCATACAAAGTATAATGTTCTCTGACAAAAATGATGGATTAAAGTAGAAATAACAGAAATATATCTTAAAAATTCCAGAATATATTTGGAAAATTAAACAACACATGCATGAATAACCCATGGATAAAGACAGAAATCACAAGTGACACTAGAAAATGTGTTGAATTAATGTGAAAACACAACATACCAATTTTGTGGAATGCAGGCAAAGCAGTACCAAGAGGGAAATGTATAGCATTAAATGCTTGTGTTAATAAAGAAAGATCTAAAATAAATGATCTATATGCTTCCACCTCAAGTGAAGTAGAAAAATTAAGACCAGAGTAAGAAGTAGAAAGTAAAAAAGAAAAAAAAAAAGCACAGAAAATAGTGGGCAAACAATAAAGAAAAATCAGTGAATCCAAAGCTTGATTCTTTGAAAAAGGCAATAAAATGGATAAACCTCTGGTTAGATGATCAGGGAAATGAGAGAGGATGCAAATTACAAATACCAGGAAGGGAAATGGGAACATTATTACAGATCCTGTAAACATTAAGAGAAAAATAAAGTAATGTTATAAACTACTATATGCCAATGAATTGGACAATTTAGATAAATTAGACAAATTACTTGAGAGACATAAACTACCAAAGTTGAATAGCCCTATCTCCACTGAAGAAACTGAGTTTGCAGTTAAAAAGCTTCCCCAAAGAAACTCCAGCCCCTGATGGCTTCAGTGCTGAATTCCACCAAATATTTAAGAGTGAAAAGATACCAATTCTATACAAGCTGCCAGAAAATAGAAGAGGAGGGAACATTTCCCAGCTCATTTTATGAGGTCAGCAGAAAAAGACATTATAAGAAAAAAAGCCCAAACAAACTACAGATGAATAGCTCTGTTGTGTACACCAAAAAAATCTTTACTAGAACATTAGCAAACAAACCCCAGCAATATATAAAAAATAATAACACATAATGACCAGGTGGGGATTTTCAAAGGAATGCCATGTTAAAATCAATCGGTATAATTCCACATATTAGCAGACTAAAAGGAAAACCCATATGATCATCTCAATAAATATGGAAAACACTTGACAAAATTCAACACCTATTCATGATAAAAACTCTTAGCAAACTAGGAATAGAAGAAAATGTCTTCAACCTGAGAAAAGGCATCTGTGAAAAACCTACATCGTATTTAATAGTGAAAATCTGAATGCTGTCCTCTTAAGCAGGGTTAGCTTTATAGGGATGTTACTTGTGCAGTTTTGAAATTCTTTTTTTTTTTTTTTTTTTTTTTTTGCGGTACGCGGGCCTCTCACTGTCATGGCCTCTCCCGTTGCGGAGCACAGGCTCCAGACGCGCAGGCTCAGCGGCCATGTCTCAGGGGCCCAGCCGCTCCGTGGCATGTGGGATCTTCTCGGACTGGGGCACGAACCCGCGTCCCCTGCATCAGCAGGCGGACTCTCAACCACTGCACCACCGGGGAAGCCCTGAAATTCTTAATGTTATCTTTGACCTTGTGTTTTGTAGTTAGAGTCTACTGGGATGATGGAACACGCAGGTGTGCAGAGGAAATAATGCACAATGTGTGTGTCTTCCATTCGTCCTTGCTGTCTCATTTTCACATAGAGTTTGCAGTGCCCTAACAGCTTGGAATTCTGGTGAACTCACAATGTCTGGGAGTTCAGCAAGATGCAAAGCAAATACAAAGTACCATATTATATCTATGACTCAGTGGAGGTCCTGAAGGCTGTAAGAGGACATGTTTTTGTTCAAACTAGATCTTGCTTCTAATGCAGAAAGAAAGTAGTGGCATTTTAAGGAATGTGACTGTCCAAGGAACTCCATCACTGCTTTCTTAAATGTGTTGCTTGCCTGTGTTAGGCACCCACTTAATGCAGAAAGAAAGGAAAATATAAGAGAAACCATAGTTCTTTTTCTTTTTAGTCCTTCTTCATTAGTAAGCTGAATGTAGACAGTGTCAGTAGAATGTGTGCATATCAAGAAGTGAATAAAAACAGTTGAGTTAGTTTTCTGCAGTTTCTACTGCACATACACATATGCACATATAAGCCACAATATACTAATTGTTTCATTGCAGTGATTCTTCATACGAGTTAAATGGGCTTACATTTGCATTTAAAACTGGCATTGTACAATATAGATTGATGATAAGATTCACGCTAATAATTTTAAAATTTAACTTTTCTTAGAACAACATCAAATACCAGATAAAAATTACCATAAGTTGAAAGACAGACCTCAAAGGGAAGGAGAAAGCTTTATATTTTAGTATATTTTTTGGCTCTTTTTTTTTTCTTTTTGAATAAGGGAACCTTCATTTTCGCTTTGCAGTAGGCCTCTACATTACTTAGCTGGCCCTGTCCCTAAAATCAGGAACAAGGCAAGAAACAAATTTCATTCTTACTTCTTCTTTCACCCTTTTTTACTAGAGGTCCTAGCCAGTGCAATAAAGCAAGAAACAAAGGTCATACAAATAGGAAAGAAAGAACTGAAATGGTCTTTATTCTCAGATGATATGATCATCTATGTAAAAAAAATCCTGAAGAATCCACAAAAAGCTGCTAGAAGTGAGTTTAACAAGTTTGAAAGTTACATGATTAATGTTAAAAGACCTATTGTATTTTTATATACTAGCGACAAACAATTGGAAATTGACAAAAAATCCCTTTTAAGTAGCATACAAAACCATGAAATACTTAAAGCTAAATTTAATAAAATATATGCAAGATGTAAAAACTATAACACATTGCTGAAAGAAGTAAAAGAAGACCTAAATTAGTAGAGAGATCACAGATAACAATTAGTATTGTTAAGATGTCAATCCTCCCTAAATTGTTATAGATTCAATTCAGTTAAAATCAAAACCCCAGGACTTACCTCGTGGTACAGTGGTTAAGAATCCTCCTGCCAATGCAGGGGACACAGGTTCGATCCCTGGTCTGGGAAGATCCCACATGCCGTGGAGAAACTAAGCCCGTGTGCTACAGCTACTGAAGCCCGCGTGCCTAGAGCCCGTGCTCCGCAACAAGAGAAGCTACCACACTGAGAAGCCCACGCATTGCAATGAAGAGTAGCCCCTGCTTGCTGCAACTAGAGAGAAAAGCCTGCATGCATCAACGAAGACCCAACACAGCCAAAAAAAATTTAATTTAATTATAAAAAAACCCCAAAACCCCATCAGTCTTTTTTAGAAATTGAAAATATGATTATATAATTTATTAGGATATATAAACTAGAAAAACGTGTTTAATTAGAGGATTTACACCACCTGATTATGAGATATAAATTTATAGTAATCAAGACAGTGTAGTATCAGCATAAGGGTAGACACTTAGATCAATGAATCTGAATAAAGTCCAGAAATTAACACAGACATCTGTGATCAAGTAAAGTTCCACAAAAGTGTCAAGGTAATTCAGTGGAAAAAGGATCATTTTTCAACAAATGATGCTGGAATAATCAGGTATCCATATGGGGGAAAAAAATGTAATCCATACCTTACCCCACATATAAAAATTAACTTGAAATAGATCATAGTAAGATTTAAACTATAAAGCTTCTAGAATAAAGCATAGGAGAAAATCATTGTGATTTTCTTGGGCTGGGCAAAGATTTCTTAAGTGGAAGTAAGTTGAAGCTGTTAGCCTTTTTTTCCATGTGTGGAGAACGAAGAGGGAAGTTTTAGGGGACTTGCTAAGGAATGATAAATTAGGAACTTGTCTGGCTCCAAAGCTCTTGTTCATTGCATGGTGTCGCTCTGCATCCTGGGTAGGGGCTGGAGGAGGACTTGTTGACGAATGGCTCGAGGTTTACTGGTGTCCCCAGACAGCAAGCAGCACTGTGGGCTAGGAAAGTACTTGATAAGTATGGTCTGGGCAGTTGGCTCTGGCAGCTGCTGGCATTGCCACAAGGGGCTTCCTAGTAGGGATTGGGCAGAGGGACAGGAGAGGGACCGAGCCCTACAGCTGGGAGCAGGGTCCTGGGATGGAGCTGCATCACCAACCTTGCAGTCCAGCTGGCACGCAGTGGACTCGGGGAGAGCTGACTGGCAATGGGGGAGGGCCATGGCAGCAGGAAAACAGTTGAGAGCCATATGGGGGGGACAACGTGAGTTCACATCAGGATGAACCTTATAGGACAACGCCAAGGGACACAGAATCGTATTTAAATAGTAAAATGCAGCAATCAGGTTACAGGACTGGTGGCATTGGAATCTCCTGGGTGGGGGAGGAGCACATTCCAGAATACAGATTCCTGGCCCTCCTCCAAATATACTAAAGCAGAATGTCTGAGGGTAGAACCTTAGAACAGGTTTGGGAGCCATTGGTACTTACCACCTTCCCAGGTATTGAGAAGACGTATTAAAGGAGATGAAGAAAGCTGGAGAATTGGGAACAAAATTTTGTAGTGATACTGGGAACCTGATACAGGTGATACAATACACCTGATCTTAATAGCTAACATTTATTAAGACTTGCTTTGTGCCCAGCACAGTACTGTGCCAGGTGCGTTACATGCATCGCCTTCACAAATTCTCAAACCCACCTTGAGGTGTAGGAATCATGTTATTCTCATTTCATAGAGGAGGGAGCAAGCTTAGAGCAGTGGTTACATCTCCCAAGGCCACAGCCAGTGGTGGTAGAGTTGGAATTCAAGCCAAGTTTCTAACTGCTGTGTTTTACTGTCCCCGAGTGTTTACCTTACTGAGAGATGGCGTGTGTGTGTGTGTGTGTGTATGTGTGTGTGTGTGAATGTATTTGGGAGGGGTAGGGACAGATGGTCCTCGGGGGCCCGTAGAGGAAGGATGCCACAGGAAGTGTGGTGCCGGCCGTGAGCTGGGAGAGACTCGGATGCCCTTCTGGGCAGACCACTGGCGATGCTGATGATGGGCCTCAGTCCTCCACTCAGGTGGGGAGAAGATCTGGTCTCATGTGTCAAAAGTGTAAGGCCGATAAGTGGGAAAATTAGGCAAAAACAAAAGGGAAATATTTTTAAAGTCGGGAACTTCTCCGGAAGCCAGGTGATGGTTTTAGAGCTCTTTTGGAAACCTGGGTTATGTGTGTTCCCAGGGTGAGAAAATCCCTGCCAGCTGGGTGGCTGGTCTCTGAGGGAAAGGACAGGGAGGTGGCACTCACGGGTGGACAAAGCGTTTGAGGGAAGAGGAAGAAAACCAGGTCCAAAGGAGATCTTGGACCAAGTGAGCCGTGTGCATTGTTTGTAAGGGACCTTGAGGGCGATGGCGAGAGGCCCTCTATGCCAGCATCGATTACTCTGTGTGGAACCATCGCGACTGACTGCAGCCACCTTGCCCCTGCCTTTCCCCAGGGAAGGCTCATTAGCAAGAGGAGATGGTGATTCTGTGGGGATAACCCGAACCAGCTCCAGTTTATGAGAGGGTGCCTCCTTTGCACGTGTTGGCACTGAACGATGAGGGACAGACGACTGGCTGGGCAGCTTGGGGCGGGGGCGTCTCCCTTCACTCCTGGTGGCTGTGAGCCTATGGTTCCGAATTCCCGCCTTTCACCGAGCAGAGCGGGAGGGCAGGGGGCGAGGCCCTCGGGTGCTGCGCCCGGCTCTTTTTTTTTTTTTTTTTTAACATCTTTACCGGCTCTTGTTTGAAGGCTGTCGGAAGGTTTATCTTCCCAGCTGGCCCTTTGAGAAGTCTGGCAGGAGGCGAGGTGTGTCCCGTAGAAACAGGTGCCCAGGGGAGGTTCTCAGTGGCTCTGGGGTGGGGCTCCCCACCACGGGGTGTTTACTGAGGGCCTCTGAGTGCAAGGAGGGAGTTTCCGTGAAGAGGAGTCTCTGTTTCTAAGGGTCCCCGGGGGCTTCCCTGGTGGTGCAGTGGTTAGGAATCCGCCTGCCAATGCAGGGGATACGGGTTCGAGTCCTGGTCTGGGAAGATCCCACATGCCGCGGAGCAACTAAGCCCATGCGCCACAACTGCTGAGCCTGCGCTCTAGAGCCCGCGATCCACAACTACTGAAGCTGGCGAGCCACAGCTACTGAACGCCACCCGCCTAGATCCCGTGCTCCGCAACAAGAGAAGCCACCGCAATGAGAAGCCTGCACACCGCAACAAAGAGTAGCCCCCGCTTGCCGCAACTAGAGAAAGCCCCGCGCATGGTAACGAAGACCCAACGCAGCCTAAATAAATAAATTAATTAATTAATTTAAAAAAAAATAAAAAAAGATGTTAAGGGTCCCCAAGTCTACTGACGGTTAGGGTGTTCCAAGCGAGTGGAAGGAACAGTAGAAACTTCAGCTAGTGCCCCTTGTCTTTCTTGTCTCTACAGAGACATTAGCTGCAGAAAGATGATGAGGCAAAAAGAAGAGAACAGAAATCGTCCTAAATCTCCCTCCCTTGCACCATAACCACTGTTGATGTGTCTGCTCCTGCCCTGTTTCATTTCTACTCTGAAAATGAGAGCAGAGTGTGGCTGTGTACTTAAACTTTTTTTTTTTTCCTCTTAATGACTTATCTTGCACTTATTTCCTCATTAAGAAACTAGAGGAGAAACACGAGGCGGGTGTGACAGCCCAGGGGCGGGGCCATCCGGGAAGGCTTTGCGGAGCAGGCAGGGTTTAGCTAGATCTTGAGGGAAGGGCTGAAGGTGATGGGGGATACAGTCGGGGGCCAGTTGAGGCGGGGTGCTTCTCACGTTGGAGGATGCAGGGGTGTGCTTGCCTGCGGTGTACTTGAGGCCTCAGGATAACTATGGCATCGGCGTTAACATCTGCCCTCCCTCTGCTGTTCTCTCCTCACCTTCTTCCTTTTCTCCTTCTCTTCCTTCATTCTCTCCCTCCTTCCCCCACTATTCCTTCGCCCAGTAGTCACTGGGCACCTCCTATGTGCCTGGTGTTTGTCCAGTGCTGGCTACACAGTGGTGATTGGAACAGATCTTGTCCCCACCCTAGAGGAGCATGTAATATAACAGACACACGTGTTTTACTCAAAGGCAAACCTTTTAAGACGTTTAAAAATAGTAATACAGGGACTTCCTTGGCAGTCCAATGTTTAGGACTCTGAGCTTCCACTGCTGGGTGTGCGGGTTCGATCCCTGGTTGGGGAACTGAGATCCCACATGCCACACGGCGTGACCAAAAAAAAAGATAGTAATACAAACATGGATTTTTATGGAATAGAATGCAAAAGCCATGTGCCCCAGCAAGGGGAGAGGTGAAGCTTCCTCTCCACGTACTTCAGTGGAAAAGTTTGAGAGCCCTCAGAGTGTGGGCTGCAACATGTGCTGAGGTCAGGAGTGCCTGCTGGGTGACAACGTTGGGGACATCACCTTGGCTAAAGCAGATGGTTTACATCAGGGGACTGTGGGCGATATTTAGAAAAGGTCACAGGGGCCAGAGTATGTAGGACCTCGAGTGCCAGAATGAGGATTTTGAACTTTACCTTTCGGAAAATTTTCAGCTCTTGAGGTGTTTTGAGCAGGTGGCGGAACTTGCAAAAAGGTAAGTTTGGAAGATTAACCTGATACCAGGGGGTGGGTTAGCAGGACCAGAGAGGGGCCAGGGAAATGAGTCTGTGCCCAGCCTTGTGGGAGATGAGGGTTTGGGCCAGGTGATGGCAAGAGGAGGACGATGAGGAAGACCCAGAAAGACCAGATGGAATGAATGACCCACTGGAGGTGCAGAAAGGAGCACCAGCGACAGGGAGAACAGGCAGTCAACAAAGGGTTACTTCAGACATGCTCAAGCCTGGGTGCTAATTATTTGAGGTGCACAATCGGGTGAGCTCTGGTCCCAACCAACCCTTGGCTGGCAGAAATGGGACCTTCAGCTCGGGGATGGTTGGGGAGACTGTGACAGACTTGGGTGTTCCCACTGACCATGGGCTACACATATATAGTCACCTGGGAGGTTTTTAACGGGTGCCATGTCTGGGCCTCAGGTTTCACTGTTTTGGGATGCTGCCCGGGCGTGGCCCCCAGGTGATTCTCAGGTGCTGCAGGGTTGGGAGCCACTGAGGGGAGGGGGAGGGGAGCACACTCAGGTGGTGCTAATTCAAGACACTTGAGGCTGAAGAAATTTAGGAGTGGTGATAGTTTGCCAGGGCTTTAGGGTCAGATTGTGGAATTTGAAAATTTTTGTTTGTCATGTGACCAAGACGGTGCATGGAGAGGACCGGGCTGTGGAGTCTCTGATGTGAGTGTGTACTAGCTCTACCAAGAGCAGGGAGATGGGGGCCAGTGGGAGACAGGGTTGGGACAGTCAGAAGGAAACTTGGAGAATGACTTAAGATCTGAATTGAAAACCAGGGAACTGAGTTAAATGTGGACACATGAAACAGGGTGAACAGATGGAAAACATCTCAGTGGATGTGGCTTTGAACGTATGGAAGAGATGCTGGTCAGATAGGGCAAGACAGGTAAGGAAGTGCAGTAACTCTGGGTGAGGGTGCACCAAGGATCAGAAGATTGTTAGAAAAGGAAAGAGAAAAACGGATGGAAGAAAAATAGGCAATAGGCATAGGGAGATAACGTAAAGTGATCGCATATGTTTATAGTTTGGTTTAAAAGAACCAGGAAGGTTGGAGGATCTTGGCTTTGTTTTGCTATTTACTACACCACCTAGAACAATGAATAAAAGAGAATCACCTGGGGGAGTGTGACATTTAGATTCCTGAGTCTTAATCATTTAGCCTTTGGATGCCAACACACCTGGATCAGAAACTAGAGAAACAGCGACTAAGGAATAAGCACTGAAGGGTCAAGTCAGAACCAGTGACTGAAAAAACCATATCCCAGATGTCTCCAGGCAGGCTCTGAGAGGCTGCAGGGATGAGGGATGCTGAGTAATCCCTCAGAAGCACTCGGAGAGAAGAGAGGCAATTGATTCCCCAAGGAGAAAGCTGTGACGCTGGTTTCTGCAGCTGAGAGTCTGCAAAAAGTTTTACTCTCAAGATATGAGTCATCTTGAATTGAGAGGTACGAAGTCATCGGAATCCCGAGTTTGCTCTGTTCCATATATTCAAGGGCTTCAGTGTGCTTGTGAAATTGGGGATCCCTTTCTCATTTTGCTAAGTTTGTGTGATGATCGTACTGCTGGGATTCTAGAACTCTTCTTCTGTCTCCAGACTATATGTTCCTCTGGGCTGGTACATTTGTTCTCAAGTTCACTCACAGACGATTCCAGAAAGTCAGGATCTCTGCACGAAATGCAAGTAGGATTACTTAGAGGTGAGAAGACCAGAGCAGGCAGCTTGGAACCCTTTCGTTGTTCTGGTAACTCGCATAAGCGTATAGTGTATTACTTCTTGCCTTTCCTTTATTTAACAGTGGTCCTCAGTGAGAAATTGGTTTAAATTGCTTTTACCATCCAGCATCCATATATTAATATGTATGTAAAAGCTCCGTGTTGTCAGTATTTGTGAAAACCCACAATTGAGTGCGTCCAGCCCGTTTTACTCCCTCATGGGGCCTACTGTATAGCACAGGGAACTATATTCAATATCCTATGATAAACTATAATGGAAAAGACTATAAAAAAGAGTATATATGTGTATAACTTTGCTGTACAGTAGAAAATAATACCTTTGCCGACCTGTCCTCCTCTACCTCAGAATCAGTCTATGCTTCCTCCCTTTCCTGTAGCTTCTTTTTTTTATACTGGTTGATTGATTGATTATTTGGCTGGGCCGGGTCTTAGCTGCCTGCCGCACGTGGGATCTTCATTGCAGCATGCAGGATCTTTAGTTGCGGCATGTGGGTTCTTAGTTGCAGCATGCAGGATCTAGTTCCCTGACCAGGGATCAAACCTGGGCCCCCTGCATTGGGAGCACGGAGGCTTAACTGCTGGACCACCAGGGAAGTCCCTCCTGTAGCTTCTTTACCCCTAGTAGATTTGAGCTCTTGAGGTTCTTTTTTTACTTTCCAGGACCCAACATGGGGTCCACCACTCAGCGAGAGCTCAGGAGTTAAAAAAAAAAAATCTGAAGCCAAACGTGATTAAACATTTTAAAATAGATTCCTTTAAGTAGAAGGGGAGTTATTTGGCCTGCAGAAAAAGACCAAGGTGACTACTGGGGTCACATGTGTAAGAAAAGACACAAAGGGCTGTGACCTGATGTTTTCTGTTTTTGCCAAGAAGCCACAAGAGGAAATGGGGAGCTTTTGATTCGTTTTGTGGCTGTTAATCACCTGGGCTGACAGACCTTTTGGAGAATCTGGTGAGAGCAGTGGACTCTGCTCCCCAGAAAAGGGTGAAACACTTTCCCCCTAATATTAGGGGTTCACTGACTCCCCCTAACCTGGTCCACAGACTTCAAGCAAATAATTCCTTGGTTAGTATCAAATGCCAACTGTGCGATGTTCATTCCTGCAGCTGCCCCTCCAGGGAGACAGACCAGGTGGTCTTCTCTGGTCTTAATCGTCTCTACACCTGTGATTTGGGCCTGCCTTCCATCGTGGGTGCATTTTTCGAGCTACTGTGTCCTTATGTTCAACAGGTATCAGTAGTGTTTTCCTCTTAGCCCACGAGGTCTATGATTGATATAAAAATAAATCTTCTTGTGCTGTCTTTGTCTTCAGAGTTCCTTGTTCTTCAATCCAAAAGCTTAAGAAAGTTTCAATTGAAGACTCAGAAATCAATAAGGAAGAAGGCATTGCCTGTGCCAGGGTTTCTCCACCTCAGATCTATTGACATTTGGGGCCGGACAACTCCTCATTGTGGAGACTGCCCTGTGCACTGTAGGGTGTTCAGCAGCATCCCTGGCCTCCACCCAGTAGATGCCAGGAGCATCCTCCCCCTTAGTCGTGACAATCAAAAATGTCCCCAAACACACTGCCAAATGTTCCCCAGGGCGCCCAGATCACCCCCCACCCCAGTTAAGAACTGCTGTTCAGCCTTTCTGTAGCTGGATTTTGGCTCTCTTATTAAAGGGGACACCTCAGTGGAGAATGGACTGTTCTTTCCGCTTCTTTCTACTATAGTCATTCGTGCAGCTGACTTTTGCTCTGTGCCAGTAGCTGTGCCAGGCCCTGCAGCTGCAAAGGTAAAATACACACCCTGACCTCAGGTGCTCCTTGCCTCCTTGTCTGGGCGATACATGCAGATGCATCAGGAGGTGGGTGAGTGTCTTATGGGAAAGAGGGCCTCTGCACCAGTATATTCTCCATCCAGAAGGCTCTTTCTCCTGATTTTTCCTGTGACTGGGACTTTTTTGTTATTCCTATTCTAGTTTAAGTGACACTGCTTCAGGGAGACAAGTCCTAACCACCTAACCACAGTCAGCTGTTTTCACCTAATGCTTTGTAACAAACAGCTCAGAACTCAATGGCTCACAGCCACATATTTCTCGCTCACACGTGTGTGGGTTGGCTGGGGTGTGGCTGATCTAGGCTGGGCTCAGCTGGGTTTGGCTACAAGCTGCAGCTTGAGTTTAGTTCTGCTCCATGAGCCTCTCATTCTGCTGGACCTTTGAACTTTTGGTGCATATTGTTCTCATGGTGACAGCAAAAGCACAAAGGGGAAAGCAAGTGTATTTCAAAAATCTGCTTATGTCATATGCACTGACATCCATTTAGCCAAAGGAAATCACACAGTCCGAGTCAGCAGGAGGGAGGAACACATCACTCCCTGAGGCTGTGGCAAAGCCATGGCTGAACAGTACTTTACAGGGGAGTGAAGAAATGGGGCCAGCAGTCTCCCTCACTCAGTCTAAAGCAGCCACCCAGTCACTTTATCATTTTTATTGTCTGCTGAATTTTGGTACTCTGATTGTTGAATTACTTATTTCTTATTTGTCTGTTGTTACCAGATCATCAGCTTCATGATAGCAGGGACTTTTTCTGCCTCATTCACTGCTAAATACCAAGTACCAACCTGGCACAGGGTGGGCATTCAGTAAATCTGTGAATGAATAGATGGATGGACGGATGGTTGGTTGGATGGTTCCGTTTGGGGAATCAGGGAGGGTTGTTGGAGATAATCTTGAAATAGTAACAACAACTAACAGTTCCTGAGGGATAACTAAGGGCCAGGTGTGTGCTGCGTGCTCGTGCTTGACATCATTACAATGTGTAGCCCTCCATTGGCCGGGGCGGGGGCGTGTGGGCAGCAGGGGCAGGATGTTCTGGTTAGAGCTGTAGAGCCCTGAAATAGCACGTCTTGTTAGAGGATTGGAGAGGTGCCCAGTGTGGCTGGAGTGAGGGGAGCCTGGTGGGCAGCAGGAAGATATAAGACATAAGAGTGACACTGGAGCCCAATGGTCAGGGCTTCCCTGTTCCACGTCTCTGGGGGAGCCATCGTGTCTGAGTCTGGAGTGGTGCCCTTAGGGGTGTGCAGTACACAACCTGGGAAGCTGTTCTGGCCACCCAGCAGGTCATGAGGGACCTTGTGTCACATGTCAAGATGGGTGGATGCCTGTCTGGAAGTCATCTTTGTTTGGGAAGAGGATGAACATTGCATATCTTTTAGCAGAGGCATGCCCCAGCTATAAAACAAGTAGGAAGCTTCTGGAAGTCCTTTTGAGGCACGCGGTGGAAACTTGACAAACGTCTGGCTTGGAAGGGCATGTCACAGTGCCCCAAGGCTTGAACCTTGCATTGTGTCAAGCAGGGTTGTATTTACGGGAGACCCCAGTCACCTCTTGGCAGAGAGATGCTGGAGTTTGCTCCGGGGCAGCACGGGAGCATCACCCCACTGTCTACGGACCTCCCAACCCACAGAGATGCTCCAGGTCCTCACTGGGTTCTGTCCTCCCTTGGGACCTCCAGCACCTAGGACTTCGCCCAGCCTCTGCCGACCCTCATCACAACTCAGCTAAGGAGACAGTAACATAGGGAAGGGGGCCCTGGACTCATGTTTGGGTGGTGTGCTTGCTGGCCAAGAAAGCAGCGGTGGATCTGCCCCCAGGCCACATGTGCCTGGTCAGGCTGGCTTCTGATATTCAGTCCTCTCGGCTGGGACGGAGCTTTTTTAATGTCTTGAAATTTAAATTCTGTGTATGTAGGGGGAAAAAAAGAGGAAGGAGATCTGGGTTCCAGTTTCAGCATTGCTGGGAGACTGGGGGCTCATAACCTAATTTCTCTGGGCTTCAAGTCTCTTCTACAAAGTGAGAATAAGAAGAGTTTGCTGTTGTGACAAACAAATAAGATAATGAATGTGAAGTCTCTTGTAAAACTTCATTAAAGTATTGTTATTAGGTACCAATTTTCTTTCTCCTTTCTGGAAGAAAAGGAAAAAAAAGTCATTTAGAACATATTTTACGCCAAACCCTCTGTTAGGTGGTGTTGCCTAGAATCTCTCTTTTAATCTTAGTGGAACAGCCCTGAGGTTACAGTGAGGATGAGGAAACCAAGTCTCAGAGAGGTTAAGTGATTTGCTCCAGGTCACACAGCCTGCTGGTGGTGTGGGAGGTCTCTGTGATGGCGTGGCGCAACCTCTTTGCCATGCGTTCACCCGCTAGTAGGCCCCTCCAAGTGTCTGCAGGGAGCATGGCTCCACAGGTGGGGACCCCACAGGCACTTTGTGGCTGCCACCGCAGGCTCCGGCCAGTCTTCCTTAGGTTGGGGAGGCTGGTTGCCTTCAGGGGTGCCTTCTCCCTGCTCCTTCCTGCCCTGCAGCTCCTTGGAGAGTTTTTTTTCGAAAACATCTAAGTTAGCTATAATGAACAGGGGCCTTCCCCCAGCAGCAGAGCATCACAAGGTCTCCGAGGGCAGGTGACATGGACACTGACACCCCAGAGCTGCTGTCTCTCCCTTGGTCTCTTCTCCCCTGTTTGGGAATATTCTGGAATCTGCAGGCCGGAATGAGCTTATAGGGAGAGGTCAGGCTAGGCATTTGAGCCACCAGCCTGCCTCTGATGGGGTGACTTCCATTTTAAAGCCACACTAAGAGCAATCCCTGTCCCTGTGGGCTGTTAGAAAATGTGCGGGACATTGTGACTCACCAGATTCCAAAAGGAAGGATCTTGTAAAGGAATTTTCTCACGGTTGCATTTCTGAGCTGGGGTGTATTATAAATTATAAATACATTATCCAGTTGCCGTGTGTTAGATGAATGTTTACCCACTTGGGAGATGCATTCATTTTATTCATTATTTTTAAAACCTTGTGTTTAAAAGAAAAAAAGAACAATTTGTTTGAAATAAGACTGCTGCCCAGTCTAAAGGAGGCCACTGGGACACAAAGAGGTAACCTCGACGGCACCCCAGAGCAGGGCTTCTCAGCCTTGGAGATATGGCAGTCATCGCCCGTCTAGTGTGGACGGCCAGGTCGAGGTGTTGCCGTCGCTGGCCCCGGACCACTGGGAAGAGCCAGGAGTGAGGGTCTGTGCATCGGGGCTCCTGCTCACTTTCAGAACTGGAACTCTCCAAATACGTCGTTTGGATGACTGGAGAGGGCAGAAGCCTTCGGGCCACGCTTGTTCACTGGCCGTGGTATCAGAGAGCCCCGTCGTCATGTTTCCAAGACCCCATCTCTCTCTGGCGCAAGTGTGAAGCCGTCTAACCTCTTCCTGAATGAATGAGACCCTGCCACGCTTCTCTCACCACTTTGTATGCTCTGCCTTATACTCTGGATATTTCCTGGACTGTCCCCCACCTGCTGACCTGGGGGTCTGCTCCATCCTGGGGGAGTGACCGAGCCCCATTCCTCTCTGCTCTTAGGGTGGGGTGCAGCAGATGGGGTATTAATTAGAAGGCGGGTCCTGGGGAGGCGGTGGGGGCCAGAGGTGGACTTTATGCTGGCTTCTTGTCTGCTGGCCAGAGGCTGAAGGGGTCAGGTGAGGGGTGAGTCTGTGACATGGTTCCGTTACCTGGTCCGTCCAGCCCAGCAGCTCTGGGTTTCTGAGCACCGGGTGCTGGATGAGGCCTGGGCTGGGCTCTGGGGACACAGGGGTGAGGAGGACAGCAGTGCCTACCTTAGCAGGGGCCCTGTGTGTCAGAGAGGGGACAGACGTGTGTGAGGAGGATGGGGAAGGGGTGGAGAGGGAGGAAGGGAGATGGGAGGCTGAACAGGAAGAGGGGGTGCCAGGTGGGCCGGCTGTGGCTGGAGTGTTGAGGGTTGGGGGGCATTTGCACAGCAGTGGGTGCAGGGAAGGCAGTCCTGGAGGGAGAAGAGACGAGTTCTGACAAGGAAGCCCTTCGCCCCTCACCGGGGTGGGAACACCACAAAATTCATCCCAGGCCTGCAGAGGTCAAGGCTCAGCTGGGAGGAGCCCATTTGTGATAGTCACGTGAGAGACACATTTCTGATTCTCTCTAGGGTTCAACCTTTCCTGGTGGCCAAAGATTTTCCTGGGTCTGCAGCTCTTAAACTGTAGCGAGAGGCCGTATGAACGGATGTGTTAGAGAGATGACAGCTGCCCCACTTACCCATCCTCGTGGCCTGACCTGGACCTTCTCCGGCAGCGCCGGGCTCCCGGGCTCCGCGGTGGCGTCCTGGTCACCGTCGATTCCTTGGTGCTGGCGCCGTTCGGGGCTCACTGCCGAAGGAGCACAGCTCATTTTTTCCAAGCGTGTTGGGAGGAGCACATCCCTTTTGCTCAGTGAGACACACAGGCATAATTTAGGGATTTCTGAGCCTAGAGCTAATGACCACCCATGTGTATGGAAGTTGTGAAAATCTGTAGATGTACTACTTTGTTTCAGATTAAAAATGCAAGCAGCTCACAATAAGTGCTTTAGGGCTGGTGTTTTGGTGGAAATTTTAATGTTAGTTTTAAAAAATATCTAATAGCCTTTCTGGGGAAAGGTGTGGTTATAAATATGTAAGTTAGCTGAGGGGGTGCTTGTAGAGTGGGGTTTTGCATCAGAGAATAATAAGAGATGAGTGCAGGAAGAAACCTTATCCTCTAGTTTTGAGCCCTTGCTTAATCTCAGTTCCTTCTCCTGTAAAATTGGAATAATGTCACCTGCCTTGTGAAGATTAAACGAGATGAGGTGGGTGAAGCGTGTGACCGTGTCTAGAACGTGAAGTTGTGATGTGAGAGGATGTTATGGGCAAGGAAACAGGCCAGGATCAGGGGCTCCCGGCCCTGGCTGCACATCAAGGTCACCGGGAATCAGGGGCTCCCGGCCCTGGCTGCACGTGGGGACCGCTGTCCACACCCTCCCTCGCCCCGCTGGTCACCTGTGCACCTCTGGGCCCCCATCACCCCAGAGGACCGTGTTGCAGTGCAGCTCCTGCTCCGTCCCCAACCCTCCTCCCCAGAGCGAACTCCTGCTTCCTCGGCTGGAGGTCTCTTTGCCTTAGTGGATTTGTGCCCTGGACTTGGAGGCTGAGCCCCTCGTCCCCCCGTGCCTGGCACCGGGGCTTTGCCGCACTCCTTCTGGGCCTCGTAGCCGTGGAGAGACAGGTCGGGTGAACCAGAGCAACAGCGCCCTGAGGGCCCTTTCTTCAGCTGAGGCAGGTTTAGAGAACTGGGGGAGCTCCAGGAGACCCAAGGCCTAGGACTGTCGGGAGAATTGTCTGGAAACAGCTGTGCTCACTGGAAGGCGGGAGGGGGTTCCCTGGCATGGGTGGCACCTGCAGGACCCACCTGACTCTGCAGCGTGTGGTCCAGATGTGGCCATTTCCCTCCTCATCCCTGCAGCCAAGAGTGCAGGTCAGGAAGGGGAGGCGGCCTCTGGGTCCGGGGATGCCCAGGGCCTGGGAGGCGGCGTGGCGCTCTGGCCAACTTGGAACTGACCTGCTCTCCTTCCCCTGTGGCCTCTCGGGACCAGGTCACCTCCAGTCCCAACCTTTGTCCTCAGAAGTGAGGTCTGATGAGGACCAGTGTCAGGACCAAGGGGTCTTCCAGATGAGTCGGTCCCTCCCTCGCTCATAGACGATGAAGTGAGCTCAGGGAGGTTATTTGACCTGGCAGCCACCCGGCTAGCGAGGGGCAGTACCGGAGTCCAGCGCTCCTCTTAAATGTACTTTCTAGATCATCTGTACCTACAAGCGAGTGCAAAAGTAGATTTTACTTTTAAAATGGGCACTTCAGTGAAAGGAATGCTGTCCTGCCTAGACATTCCCCAGGCATCAACCCAACCTGAATCCTCTTTTTTTTTTTAATTGATTAATTAATTTTTATTTATTTATTTTTGGCTGTGTTGGGTCTTCGTTGCTGCGCGGGGGCTTTCTCTAGTTGCGGCGAGCGGGGGCTACTCTTCGTTGTGGTGTGCGGGCTTCTCATTGTGGTGGCTTCTCTTGTGGAGCACGGGCTCAGTAGTTCTGGCTCGCAGGCTCTAGAGCGCAGGCTCCGTAGTTGTGGCGCACGGGCTTAGTTGCTCCGTGGCATGTGGGATCTTCCTGGACCAGGGCTCAAACCCGTGTCCGCCGCATTGGCAGGTGGATTCTTAACCACAGTGCCACCAGGGGAGTCCCTGAATCCTCTTATTTTTTGTATTATAATCTTTGGTTTGAAACTTTTCCACTAGAGTTGTTCTCTGGCAGCCTGTCTGCAGGTTTGGTTTTCTTAGGCGGACGCCCTATGGGTAACGACAGCAGCTCAGCACTGTACAAGCTCAGCACTGTACATTTTACAGAGTCCGCCTCATGCATCCTCGTGAGGTGGTCAGGAAGACCCCTGAGAGAGGAGCTCTGTCCCCAGCCGTGTGACAGCCCAGGCTGGTTGTGGCCAGGGCAGAGACAGGCCTGTGGCCCCAGGTCAGCCTGCCTTGTCTGGAGCCCCTGGTTCAGTTGCTGACACTGGCAGGTGTGGGGTCCAGACGTGTGGCTCCTCCCTCGCCCTCCAGGACCCCAAGCCCTGTCAGCCCGGAGACCCTTGGCCCGGTGGCTGCTGTATCTGGACCCCGCATGGGCTTCGGTGGAGTGCCACTGCTTGGTGAGGATGCACAGGGTGCACCCTGACCTTGACCAGCTTCCTGCACCATGAACTTGGAGTTGGGCAGGTTTCTAAGGCCAACAGACCCCACAGGAGGTGGAGGTTCCTAGACCTCAGGCTAGACTGGCTTTGAGACCCAATGATCCGTGTGATTTGCTTTGACTCACTGAACATAAATGATAAATTGGCAGCTTTTCCGATCATCAGATGTTTAGTAAGTGGCCTGAGAGCATACTCATACTGACCACTCTGATGGGAATGGGTTGTCATGGTCCAGAAGAAGGTGCAAGAGCCATCCTACAGGACTTTGAAATGCCCTGCTTGCCCCGTAGGTGGTGTAGGCGATCAGGCTGCCCAGGCCCAAGAACACAGCTGGTTGTAAGTTGCTAGAACCAGCCATCTAAGAAGCTCATGAAATCTTCACCCAGTGATTTGATAACCAGCACCAAGACACACCTCACCTACTAATCAATTCATTGATTAGAGAAACATAAAAATAGTCTGAGAGAGGGCTTCCCTGGTGGCGCAGTGGTTGAGAGTCCGCCTGCCGATGCAGGGGACATGGGTTCGTGCCCTGGTCTGGGAGGATCCCACATGCCGCAGAGTGGCTGGGCCCGTGAGCCATGGCCGCTGAGCCTGCGCGTGTGGAGCCTGTGCTCCACAACGGGAGAGGCCACAACAGTGAGAGGCCTGCGTACCGCAAAAAAGAAAAAAAAAAACAAAAAACAGAGGAATACAGCATAACCAAGAGTACCCAGGAAATTAATGTTAGAATTAACTTGCCTTATTGTCTATTAAGCTATCTTGTTTCAACATCTAAAATTGACTTCCCTGCATTTTTCACCTACCCCAGAATTTATTATGTTCTGCTGGGCCAATCTTTTCTTCCCCTAGGGTCAGAAACTAAGAACTTCTGTCTCCTTTCCTGCCTCTCAACTTCCAACTTCTGCTCCAGAAACCACACCCTTGGGAGGAGGGGTCTGTCCACCTCTGGCAGGGCCTCAGGGAATCAAGGCCCGGAGCGTGGGGCAGCCTCAGGGGAGTGGGAAGCACCAGACCTGGAAACAGGCCTTGTTGGAGAAGCTTCATGGCCAGTGGTCTTGGAGAAGTGGGAGGAATTAGAACCTGGTCCAGCCCCAAATGGGGCCCAGTCAGGTCAAGGATCGGAGCCAGCAGCAGACAGCGCCAGGAAATCAGCTGTGGTTTGAATGTCAGGTCCATAGCCAAGGTTACCTCTGGCGGCTTGTGGGAGCGGGCTGGGGACCAAGGACACCTAGGCCAGCCTGCAGGGTGCCAGGGGGTGGGGGAGCAGGTTCTCGATGCCCAAAGAAGCCCTTGGTGCCAATGCACTGAGCTCACCGGACAGACGTCAGATCCCACCTGCCTCTTCCCCTTCCTGTAGCATCAGTTCTTCATGAGACCTGGATGTTGGTACTGGCCACCCTCTCACCTGCTGGCAGGTGGGGTTGGCTCAGAGGATGCACGTGAATCCCAGAAGCCTGTAGCCTGCGGCACACGTGTTAGGTGGCATCGTGACAACTAAATCAGCCCAGGACCTCTTCTGGTCTCCTGTGACATTCCATATGATCTGCAGCTGTTAGGATTATACACCCCTGGCCAGTAGATCTGGGCTTGGTTCACTTTCCTCCCCAGCTAATCAGCACAGTACCTAAATGCGCCTACGAAGTAAGGGTGCAGTAAGTGGTGGTTGAACAAGTGAGTGAGTGAATAGGTGAGTAGCAGAAGGACTGTTCCGGCTTCACAGGTAGGCAGGATTGGCCAGCTTCCCTACCATGAAAAGGTGGAAGGGAGAACAGCAGTCCCCTCACTCATCCATGGTGATGGGGCAGGGTCTACTTCAAGGGTCTGAATACCCCCTGGAGGTCAGAAGCTTTGCTGGGGACCTCCCTGGACAGTGGGCAACTTGCAGTTGGATTTTGGCCACCACCTGCCCACCTCCTCCATCCTTCTGAAGACATGCCTTGACCATTGTCCTTTCCTCTCTTCCTCCTCTGGATACAGATTCTGGCCAATGTCTTCCTCTACCTGTGTGCCATCGTTGTGGGCATCATGTCCTACTACATGGCGGACCGCAAGCACCGCAAGGCCTTCCTGGAGGCCCGCCAGTCGCTGGAGGTGAAGATGAACCTGGAGGAGCAGAGCCAGCAGCAGGTGAGGCTCTTTGGGGGTGGCCTTGGGGCAGTGCCGGCCTGGGGCCTGGGTTTGGGGCCTGTCGGAAGGGCGTGAACCCAGTTGCTCTGGGTACCCCAGGGCTCCATGTGAATTCTTTTTCTCTGGAGGCATCACTCTTGTGTTATTCCTCTCCCTGCTCCCTCTGCCACAGCCCCCTGGGCAAATCGCTCACCTACTTTGTTCTCAGGGCTCCTCTCCCTGCGGTGGGGTGGGGTGGGGGTGGGAGACCCATCCCCTGGCCTCAGGGGCCCTTGTGTGTGAAGTCTATCAGCCCCTCACCCCTCCTCCCACAGGCTCAGGGCAATCTCCCCACTGCCTTCTCCTGCTAAGTCATTTGTGAAGACCTAAAACTGAGCCCAACCCCTGGGGAGCCCACTGTTTACATTTTTCCATCAAGAGAAGTGCCTGCCTGCTGTCCCCTCTCTTTGTTTACTGGCTTTACTCCAGCCTGATCGACTGCAGAGACTCCCCGCTCTCGTGTGACTCAGTCTTTTAAATAGTTTTTGGTCTGGATTCATCTCACATGCTTTTTGAAGGATTTCAGAAATTACATCCACCAGTTTCCTGTTATCCATAGGTTGACTTGCCCTGAACAAACAAACTCAGTAAGTTGAAAACATATGATTTCTCTGCTCTGGGAACCATGTCATTTTGTGTTCAGGTGGTGCTGTTTGCTCTGGGTTCAGTGGGTTCACTGAAATTGCTGTTTTCATAGACCCTGCCACCCAGGTGGGTGGGGCCTTGGTTTCGGGGGGCCCCACTGGTGGGCCTCATGTTCTCTAGACAGTGCTATTTGAAGGCACACACTGAGTCATTTAGCTGATGTATCCTAGCTTTGTCTGTCCTGGGAGGTTCTTTCTCTCTCTCTCTGTTTACCAATGAGATCTAGAAGCTCCTGAGCTGGGCCTTGGACTTATCTCTTTCAGAAGACAGGCTTTAGAAGGGGAACCTTCCTACCTCCGTTGTGACAAAGGGCCCGTCACATTCGTCCCCTTCTCCTCGGCCCTGTATCCTGTGGTTACCGAGGAGCTGTTGCGGCTTGAACATATTTAAAGAATCCTCAGTAAAGCTTTACTGGCTTTATTGAGTTCCTTCAAAGGCATTCTTTAATTTCTGCTTTTTATACTGTCTTGGTCCTTGTTTGCATTTGATCTCTCATAATGTGGAGGCAGCCCTCTGGGTTTTCTACGTTTTAAAAAAATGCATGTGTCACCACTGTGCTAGACTGGGGAGTTCTTTTTTATATAGTCTGTGCAGCAGTTTTCAGCATACCCATCTGTGTTCATCTTGACTGTCTCATAATGTATAATCCAGGACATCTTCAATTACGTCAGTAGTGCTTGGTGGGGGCCTTCTGGTGTGGTGAGGAAGGCCCTGAGTCTCACCCTGGATCTGTTAGTGTCTGGGTGGATGATAACAGACAAGTTATCCACCCCATAGAGCCTCACTTCCCTCATCTGCGAAGTGGGGGTATTGATACTCCAAAGTAGAGACGTTGATACTCATCTTGCTGAGGGTCAGATGGGAAACACAGAAGTGCTTTGTAACCAGTAAAGCTGGAAATGGTGATGGTCAGGCTGAGGTACATAGGTCACAAGGCCCACTTTCTAATGCCCCTTTGGGCAGGATCAGTGCGGGGAGCCTGGGGTCTGGCTGAGAGAACCACCCCTGTGTGCTCCATGCCTCCTGGACACCATGGAGCGGCCAGGGGGCACTGGCAGCCTGCCCAGGCCATGCTGCTGCTCCTGTGCACTACCTGCTCAGACGCTAGCCCAGGAGTGAGGGGTCCAGAGAGGCAGAAGGGAGGTGCAGGGGGAGGAGGGGCACAGACCTCATCCCCAGGCCTTGCTGGGCTACAGCAGGTTGCTGTAAATGTCCATCAAGTGGACTCTAGCCTGAATATGACCTTGGGCTAGTTCCTTCCCCTCTTTGGACCTCAGTTTCCCTATATGTAAATAGTAGATGATAAGAAATTTGGCGGTAACATGGGAGAATCTGTGTCAGTTGCTTTGAGAGTGAGAAAAGCATTATCACCATCAGGAGGGCTGGAATTCTGCCACCTGTGAGTTTCAATGTCCTATATTTTCCTTAGGACTTTTGTGACTATGGACATGAGAGCCACTTGCCATTTTAACTTTCTTTCCATGTCCTTGACAGGTTTGGGTATCATGGTTATGCCAGACTTATTAATTGGAGGAATGTTCCTCTTTCTAATCCCTGGAAAAGTTTAAGGAAGATTTAGGTTATTCCTTTAATGTTTAGAAGAATTCACTAGTGGAGCCCTATTGGGTCTGGAGTTTTCTTTATGAAAAGGTTGTTTCATCTAAAGATAGAATGTTCTGCATTTCTTTTTGCATGAGTTTTGGAAAGTTTTTGTTTTTTCAAGAACTTGTCCATTTCATCTAAGTTTTCAAATTTTTGACATAATGTTCAGTATATTTTTATGTGTCATTGTGTATGGGATTTGTGTTCCTTTTTTTCATTACTGTTATTGGTAATTTGTGCCTTCTGTTTTTCAATTTTTTCTTAATTTGTCTTACTAAGGTTTATTAATGTTTTAGCCTTTTCAGTGAAACACCTTTTTGGTTCTTTTTGCATTTCTATAATTCATTAATTTATGCTTCTAACTTTGTATTTCCTTTCTTTGGGATTAATTTAGTGTTCTTTTTTACCTTCTTGAAATGGAACTGATGTAGCTAATTTCCAGCATTTCTTTTCTAAGACATGTACTTATGCTATAGATTTCCCTCATTGCAGTGCCTTAGCTTTATCCCGCAAGTTTTGATATGTCATATTCCTATTGTCATTTAGTTGCATTTTCTAAATTCTAAAATTTATATTTTCTAAATCCATTGAGATGCCTTTGGTCCATGAGCTATTTAGGAGTACATTAATTGCCAAATATCTGGGGAATGTTTAAAAGTTATCTTTTTATTATTGATTTTTAGCTTCATTTGACTGCGGTCCAAGAATACGCTCTGTATGATTTTAGCCCTTAGAAATTTGTTGAAACTTGATTTTTGACTTAGCACGTGATTGGTTTTGATGCAGTTAAGAATAATGTATATTCTACAAAATATCAAAATGTCTTTCAAAAATGAAATAAGGTCAATAAATGTCAATTAGGATTCATTTGCATCTACCCCAAAGTATTTTTTGCCTCTTTGGTCACAATGCAAAGACCTCACAACACTTAATTCCCCCTCCCCAATACTTTCTGGCCACTGTAATATATTTTATTTTATTATTTATTTCAGGTTTTTAAAAAATTGGGGTATAGATGATTCACAATATTTTGTTAGTTTCACATGTACAACATTGTGACTCGATTGTAATGTATTTTATGTAATTATGTAATTCGATTGTAATGTAATGTAATTCAATATGTTTTAAGCCCCACAAAACAGTCTCATAAAGTTATAGTCTTCTACAGTTAATATTCATTACCTACGTTTGCCCATATTTGCACTCCATTTCTTCTTCATTGCTTTGCTTCCATCTTCTTGAATTCCTTTTAATCAAATCCCAGCATTTTAAATTTTTATTTATTTATTTATTTTTGGCTGTGTTGGGTCTTCGTTTCTGTGCAAGGGCTTCCTCTAGTTGTGGCAAACGGGGGCCACTCTTTATCGCAGTGCGCGGGCCTCTCACTTGTTGCGGAGCACAGGCTCCAGACACGCAGGCTCAGTAGTTGTGGCTCACGGGCCTAGTTGCTCCGCGGCATGTGGGACCTTCCCAGACTAGGGCTCGTACCCATGTCCTCTGCGTTAGCAGGCAGATTCTCAACCACTGCACCACCAAAGAAGCCTGAGGAATTCCTCTTAATATTGCTTTTCACGTCCGTCTGTTGGGACTAAATTCTCTCCATTTCTAATTGCTAGAAGTGTGTTTATTTTTATTTCAATTTTGAAAGGCACTTTTTATCAGATATAGAATTTAAGGTTTGTGGATTTTTACTTTCTGCCCTTTGAGGGTGTCTTTCTATTATTCTCGGGCTTCCAGTTGTAGGACATAGTGTTGCTCCTTTTGTTATTTATTTTTTGAAGTATAGTTGCTGTATAATAGTATATAAGTTATAGATGTATAATATAGTGATTCACAATTTTTAAAGATTATACTCCATTTATAGTTATTATAAAATATTGGCTATGTTCCCTGCGTTGTACAATAATACTGTTGCTCCTTTTAAACTAATGCATATTATTTTCCTCTGGTTGCTTTTACTGTTTTTTTTTTTTTGTCTTTGGTTTTAGTTTTGCCTAGGAGTTTTCTTTTGAAGTTACCCTGTTTTGTACTCAGAGAGCTTCTTGCGTTGATGGCTTGATGAAAATTTTTAGCCGGTATCTTTTTGTAGCTTTTCCGTCATTCTGTCCTTTCCTTCTATGACTCTAGATATCTTTATTAGACATTCCTACCATGTTCCATAAATGTCTGGATCTTCCTTTTTTTCTTTCTGTGCTTCAGACTGAATATTTTTACTGACCTAACTTTCAGTTTACTAATCCTCTCTTCTGCTTTGTCAACTCAATGGTTGAGCTCATCTCTTGAATCCTTAACTTCAGTATTGTACTTTTTTCAGTTCTAGAATTTCCATTTTATTTTATTTAAAAAATGTTTTCCATTTGGGGCTTCCCTGGTGGCACAGCGGTTGAGAGTCTGCCTGCCGATGCAGGGGACACGGGTTCGTGCCCCGATCCGGGAAGATCCCACATGCCGTGGAGCAGCTGGGCCTGTGAGCCATGGCCGCTGAGCCTGCGCGTCCGGAGCCTGTGCTCCGCAACGGGAGAGGCCGCAGCAGTGAGAGGCCCGTGTACTGCAAAAAAAAAAAAAAATTTCCATTTGATTTTAAAAAATAGATTTGAGTTCTCTGGTTAAGTTCTCTGTTTTGTCATCTATTTTTAGAACCATATTAAACATTTATTTTAAAGTCTTTGACAACCATGGTATCAGAATGCTGATGGGTCTGCTTTTCTCTCTTGACTTTTGGTCCTGTCTTACGGCATCCTGGACTTTTAATTAACACTGGATATTGTGTATGGAAAATAATAGCAGCCCTGAATGATGTTGTGTCTCTCTGGACAGGATTACTTTTCTTGCAGCAGATGGTTATGGTAGGGTTAGCTCAGATTGATCCCATGTGGGGGTGAGAAGATTTAAAGCTGGGTTCAGTGAGCTGGTCTGTTTCTGTTCTGTGCCTACTCTTAGGAAATATCCCTTCAGGGGTCTTGACTGAAAGGCTGTCCTCCTCTTGAGGGACCCTGAATCCCTCAGCATTAAGAGACTGCCAAAACTATGCTTTGATTTTTAGCCTCCTTTCTGTCACTTGCTGCTTGGATTTTCGGTCTCTTGCCCCATACAGCTTAGGGACCGGCAAATGCCTCGAGGGGAGTAGTTGTAGAGAAAGTCAGGCTTACTTTTCTGTGGTTCTCTTCTGTCCAGGATCTCACCCCTCTACTCTGCGTTGGAATTCTTGTTCACCAGTTATTGTTTCTCCAGCCCCTGGGAAGCTCTAGCCGTTGCTCTCTGTTCAGACGCTCAACCCTGGTCTCAAGGGAAAAAGTGGCAGAGTGTGTTGGGCTCACTTAAATGTGTCTCTCTTCCCTCAGAGAGCTTGTGCCCTGAAGTCCTAGCTGTCTTGGTTGTTTCCTGTTGCCTTCAGATACCTGTTCTTTTGTGTTTTATCTGGCTTTTATAGTTGTTCTTGGCTGAAGGGTTGGTCTGATATAAACTCCTCTGTAAGAAGCAAGAGTTGGACATTACTTAAAATATTTTAAAGTTTATTTCAGAGTAGATAAAAGTGTACATATTATAAAATTACAAAAGGTATGAAAAAAATTCTACCATGGAAAGTAAGTTTCCCTCTATATATCATCCACTTTCCCATCCCTCAGACAACCACTGTCATCATCTCTGTTGTGTATCCTTTCAGAGCTATTCTATTTCCAAGTTGTTGTATATAGGCACACCTTGCTTTACTGCACTTCGCTTTATTGATTGTGCTGTGCAGATCTTGAATTTTTTTTTTTTTTTTTTAACAAATTGAAAGTTTGTGGTGGCAGTTCCCTGGCAGTCCAGTGGTTAGGACTCTGTGCTTTCACTGCCAAGGTCCCGGTTTCAGTCGCTGGTTCAGGAACTAAGATCCCACAAGCCATGGCGTGGCCAAAAAAGAAGAAAAGGAAAAGAAAGTTTGTGGCATCAAACAAGCAAGTCTGTCAGCACCATTTTTTCCAACAGCATTTGCTCATTTCATGTGTCTGGGTCACAGTTTGGTAATTCTCACAATATTTCAAACTTTCTCATTATTATTATATTTGCTGTGGTGATCAGTGATCTTTGATATTACTATTGTAATTGTTTTGGGGGACCATGAACTGTGCCCATATGATACGGCAAACTTAATAAATACGTGTGCTCTGACTGCTCCACTGACCGGCCGTTCCCCCATCTCTCTCCCTCTCCTCGGGTGCCCTATTTTCTGAGATACAACAATATTGAAATCAGGCCAATTAATAACCCTACAGTGACCTCTAAGTGTTTAAGTGAAAGGAAGAGTCACATATTTCTGACTTTAAATCAAAAGCTGGAAATGATTAGCTTTAGTGAGGAAGGCATGTCAAAAGCCAAGATAGGCCAGAAGCTGGGCCTCATGCACCAGTCAGCCAAGCTGTGAATGCAAAGGAAAAGTTCCTGAAGGAAATTAAAAGCGCTGCTCCAGTGAACACAAGAATGATGTGAAAGCAAAAGAGGCTTATTGCTGATACGGAGAAAGTTTCAGTGGTCTGGATGGAAGATCAAACCAGCCACAATATTCCCTTAAGCCAAAGCCCAATCCAGAGCAAGGCCCTAACTCTCTTCCGTTCTGTGAAGGCTGAGCGAGGTGAGGAAGCTGCAGAAGAAAAGACTGAAGCCAGCAGAGGTTGGTTCCTGAGGTCTGAGTTCCAAGGAAGAAGCCACCTCCATAACATGAAAATGCAAGATGAAGCAGCAGGTGCTGATGTAGAAGCTACAGCAAGTTATCTAGAAGATCTAGCTAAGATCATTAATGAAGGTGGCTACACTAAACAGTGGGTTTTCAATGTAGATGAAACAGCCTTCTATTAGAAGAAGATGTCATCTAGGACTTTCATAGCTAGAGAGGAAAAGTCAGTGCCTGGCTCCAAAGCTTCAAAGAATGGGCTGACTTTCTTAATGGGGGCTAATGCAGCTGGTGACCTGAAATCGAAACCAATGCTTATTTACTGTTCTGAAAATCCTAGGGCCCTTAAGAATTATGTTAAGACCTGTTGAGACCTAATGCTCAGAAAAAAAATTCCTTTCAGAATATTACTGCTCAGTGACAATGCACCTGGTCACCCAAGAACTCTGATGGAGATGGACAAGGAGATTACTGTTGTTTTCATGCCTGCCAACTAACATCCATTCTGCAGCCCATGGATCAAGGAGTAATTTCAACTTGCAGGTCTCATTATTTAAGAAATACATTTTGTAAGGCTATAGCTGCCATAGAGAGTGATTCCTCTGATGGATCTGGGCAAAGTAAATTGAGAACCTTCCGGAAAGAATGCTTTATTCTAGATGCCATTAAGAACATTCGTGATTCATGTGAGGAGGTCAAACTAGCAACATTAACAGGAGATTGGAAGAAGCTGATTCTAACCTTTTTGAATGACTGAGGGGTTCAAGACTTCAGTGGAGGAAGTAACTGCAGACGTGGTGGAAATAGCAAGAGAACTAGAATTAGAAGTAGAGGCTAGGACTTCCCTGGTGGCACAGTGGTTAAGAATCCACCTGCCAATGCAGGGGACACAGGTTCGAGCCCTGGTCTGGGAAGATCCCACATGCCGAGGAGCAATTAAGCCCTTGTGCCACAACTACTGAGCCTGTGTTCTAGAGCCCGTGAGCCACAACTAGTGAGCCCGTGTGCCACAACTACTGAAGCCCACGTGCCTAGAGCCCGTGCTCCACAACAAAAGAAGCCACCGCAATGAGAAGACCACGCACCGCAACAAGAGAAGCCACCCCAATGAGAAGACCATGCACCGCAACAGAGAGCAGCTCCCGCTTGCTGCACTAGAGAAAGCCCGTGCGCAGCAACGAAGACCCAGTGCAGCCAAAAATAAATCAATTTATTAAAAAAAAAAAGTGGAGGCTGAAGGTGTGACTGAATTGCTGATGAAACTAATGGATGAAGTGTTGCTTCTTATGAATGAGCAAAAAGGATGGTTTCTTGAGGTAGATTCTACTCCTGGTAAAGATGCTGTGAAGTTTGTTGAAATGACAACAAAGAATTTAGAATATTACCTAAATTTAGTGATAAAACAGCGGCAGGATTTGAGAGGATTGACTCCAGTTCTGAAAGAAGTTTTACTGTTGGTAAAATGCCATCAAGCAGCATTACAGGCTACAGAGAAACCATTTGTGAAAGGAAGCATCCGTTGACGCTGCAGACTTCGTTGCCGTCTAATTCTAAGACATTGCCACAGCTACCGCCACCTTCAGCAGCTACCACTGATCAGTCAGCAGCATCAACATCAAGGCAAGACCCTCTGCCAGCAAAAAGATCACAGCTCGCTGAAGGATTAGGTGATTGTTAATGATTTTTAGCAATGAAATCTTTTTTAAAATTAAGATACATACATTGTTTTTTTTTGATATGCTATTGCACACTTAATAGACTATAGTATAGTGTGAACATAACTTTCATATGCCCTGGGAAACCAAAAAAATTCACGTATTCGCTTTATTGCAGTATTCGCTTTATCTCGATGTCAGGTTTATTGCAGTGTTTTGGAACTGAACCCGCAGTATCTCTGAGGTGTGCCTGTACAGACTTTTCACACACAAATGGTATGTTCATTCTCCTGCACTCCATCTATTCACCTAATCCCTTAGAGAGGGTTCTAACTCCGTATTGCAATTGCCTCATGCTTTTTGTGACGGTGCTGTATTCCATTGTATAGAGGTAACATCATTTATTTAAAAGGGCTCCTGTAGGTAGACATTTAGGTTATATCCAATGTTTTGCTACTGCAAACATTGCTGTAATAGACATCT
>RJWK010022549.1:0-29812 GCA_004363435.1 Platanista minor
TCCACGTCATCCTGCTGCCCCTGGGAAATGCCTCGAACCCAGGGCTGAAATGCAATAGTGTCCTCACCAGAAAGAAGCTGATGGGCGGGCTGGGAGGCCGGGGGCAGAGCATCCCTCCCAGAGGTCTCTGGGTGCATCCCCAAAGGCCTGCATTATGCGGGCAGGAGGACACCTGGGAACCAAAGGGTAGGGATGTGCCAGGCGGAGGCCAGAAAGAGGAGGAGCCAGACATGACGCCCGGCAGGACTGAGGCACCAGGCAGCCTCCCCCGCAGCCGAGTGAGGCTCTTCACAGGGAGTGAAAGGATGGTTGAGGGAAGGGATGGAATTAACAGAAGCTCAGGGAGGCGGCTGGCACTCCTGGACCACCTCTCCTGACAAACACAGACAAACATAGACCAGACATGAGTCCCTCAGATGTAAGCCCGAGTCACTTGGACTCCTCTGGCTGCACCAGCCCGAGGCTCTCGGAGGACTCCAGGGCCCTTGGGCATCATCTGCCGAGGCCCCAGGGGCCTTCTCTGGGGTGGGGTCTAGAGCTGGTGGGCTCCAAGCCCCAAAACTGCCACCTGCCCAGAGCTGTACGCGCTGGGCAAAACCCAAGCCCAGTGGTATTGGTTCAGAGGTGAGGCAGTGGGTCTCAGCAAGGGGAGGATGCTACGTCACACAGAACTTGTGGGCAGGATCAGCCTGGACTGGGGTCTCCTATCCTCAACGTCACTCCATCATGCCATCAGCAGCTGGACCACAGGAACCCTAGCTGGTCCTCACAAGACAGAAGATGCTGGGGGTTGGGGTGGGCAGCAAAGCGGCTCTGGCCGTGGCTCTGTCTGTGAGATATGCTGTGTTCTGAGCTGGGTGATCCTCTGGGACCAGGACCCCCATGCTCTCCTCTGTCCCCCCCACACGCAGACGTGGCTAGCCAGGCTCGGCATGGACAAGACGTAGTCTGATGGCTTGGAGAGTACTGGGGAAGCCCTGCGTGCCGGGGCTTGTACCCACCAAGTCCCAAAGACAGTCCGGCGATGGGGTGGGGGTGTGGAGAGGCAGGGGATGAAGAAGGAACAAATGCAATGGCTCAGCACGGCTGCAGCCATACGCCCTGCACCGTGGGCCCTGCCCGCGCTGACACAGGTGATGGGGGACGCCGTGTGGTCGGCATGGGGGGACCGTGGTGTCCGTGGGCAATCAGATCATGTGGAGTGGGCATGGGGGATGCAGATGCCTGAAGCTGAAGTTGTTTTGTGCAGAGGCAGAGCCCGGGGAGGACTCCACGGAGAGGCAGCACCGTGTGCGTGGCTCACTTGAGGAGGCAGCACCGTGGACACGAGGGCACAGGAGGGAAATCAGTCAAGAGCGTGAGGGACTTCACAAGAAGTGCTGGCACCAGCTGCCGCTGCTGCGGCTTGTTTATCCCATGGAGATGGAATTTTATCCGTCCAAAAAGAACAATCTGGGCTCTCTCAGTAAAACTTTCAGGAGACAGGCAAACGCAAGCAAAAATAGACAAACAGGACTCCATCCACTTAAAACTCTTCTGTGCGTGAAAGGACACAATGAACAGAGTGAAAAGGCAGCTACGGATGGGAGAAAATATGTGCAAATTGTGTATCTGAGAGGGTTAATGTCCAGAATATATGAAGCACTTCTAAGCTTGACAACAACGATGATAAAGATCGGATTTAAAAATGGGCAAAATACCTGAGTAGACGTTTCTCCAGAGATGATATACAAACGGCCAACAAGTACAGGAAAAGATGCTCAACATCACTCATCATGAGATAAATGCAAATCAAATCCACAGTAAGGTACCACCTCACACCCATTAGGATGGCTACTGCCACAAAGCAGAAAAGCAGCCAGTGCTGGCGAGGAGGTAGAGAAACTGGAGCCCTTGTGCACCATTGGTGGGAACATAAAAGGGTGCAGCTGCCGTGGAAAACAGTACGGAGGTTCTTCAACAACTTAGAGATAGGATTACCAGGTGATCAAGCAACTAACTCCTCTTCTGGGTAAACACCCAAAAGAGTTGAAAGCAGGGTCTTTCAAGAGGCATTTGTACACCATGTTCATAGCAGTATCATTTACGATAGCCAGAAGGTGGGAGCAACCTGAATATTCACTGAGGGTTGAATGGACCAACAAAACGTAGTTTATCCGTATGATGGACTATTATTCAGCCTTAAAAAGGAAGGAAATTCTGACACAGGCTCCAACATGGATGAACCTTGAAGACATTAGGCTGAGTGAAATATGCCAGACGCAGAAAGACAAATACTGTCTGATTCCACTTATATGAGGTCCCTAGAGTGTCAGACTCCTAAGACAGAGGCTGGGCAGAGGGGAAAACGGGAGATGTTGTTTAATGGGTATAGAGTTTCAGTTTCTCAAGATGAAAAAGTTCTAGAGGTTGGTTTCACAGCTGTGTAGATATTCTAAACCCTACTGAACCATACACTTAAAATGGTAAGGATGGCAAATTTTATGCTATGTATTTTTTTTCACATTTAAAAATAATTGAAATATAGTTGATTTACAGTATCTTGTTAGTTTCAGGTGTATAGCACAGTGATTCACTGATTCTATATATATGTAGAATATATTCTATATTCATATGTATAACTGAATCACTCTGCCGTACACCTGAACTAACAAGATATTGTAAATATATATATATATATATATATATATATATATATACTTATTCAGATTCTCTTCTCTTATAGGTTACTACAAAATATTGAGTATACTTCCCTGTGCTGTACAGTTCGTCCTTTTGGTTATCTATAGTAGTGTGTTATGCTATGTGTTTTTTTACTACAATTAAAAAAAAAACTTTCAGGAGGTGTTCCTGTCATACTGATGCAAAGAGGAACAGGTGTTGGGCAGCAGGTCCCCACCAAGGGTCCTGCCTTCCCCACTCCCTCCACGATCTGCTGGTGTCAAATCCCCCTGAGGGTCCCTAGCTGGGAGTCTTGGGTTAGTTCTGTTTGGGGCCAACTTTTAGGCCCTTTGACTTGGAGGCTGGCCCAGGCAAAAGCCATTTGGTTTGTTCATTTTACCTTCCTTCCAGGGGCAGGAATTCTGGGCTGACAGTGGCCTGAGCTGTAAGGCCAGGGCTCAGGCATCTTTTTTGTTCATCTGCGTTTAGATCTGGTAACTTTTTGGCCAACCCTATGGAGGGAAGTGGGATCCTGTTTCTTTTAGTGCAGTCAATGTCTATTTGATACAGATATGTATCTTTAAGGTCATTCAAACAACAAGCCTTGGATGTTCTTGGAACGGAGAATTATGAAATAGGACATGTCTGGGGGGCGGGGGAGGTGGGCACGTCGGGCCTGGCAGACACCAGTTCACCTTCTGGACCGCGTCTCCCCCTCCTGCAGGTGGCAAATCCGAGGTCGCAGACATACGGCCCAGAGCACACACTGTGTAGGGTAGTTCAGAATAGCTGGTATTATGCGATGGAGTTATTTCTTCAGAGCCCTGTCTTCACACTGCACACATATTTGTTGGGCACTGACTGTTTACAGCCCTTATATTTGGGGCTGGAGACTAAAGGTGATCATGACTTGGTCTCTGCCGTGGAGGAGTTGCCCCCCGCCACTCCCCCCAGCCAGGGAGACAGATACGTAAGCCACCAGTTATGATGCCGGACGTCAGCGTGCTGTGACAGTGGTTTGCAAACAAAGAAGCGGTGGATTTATCTCCTGGATGCCATGGGAAGGCCAAACAAAGGTGTGGCACTTCGGTGGACTCGGTCCTTCGTTCGGCAGAAATTTATTGAGCTCTGTGTGCTGGCCTCCAAGTTAGAGGCTGGGATTCCGGGAAGAGAAAGATGGTCCTCGCCCCCACGGAGCTTGGCCTGGGACAGCAGGCAGGAAACGCACTAAGAAGCAGATGTCAGGTCAGTAGTCACAGGTGCTGTCCAGGAGAATAAAGCCGGGGACAGGGAGTGGGGTGACAGGAGGCTGGTGTCACGGCGGTCACTTAAGGCTTCTCTAAAGAGGCGACTTGGGCAGATGACTGAATGGAGTGAGGGATCCCGCCAAGATCAAGGGTTAGCAGGCCTGGGCAGGGAGTGTGGCTAGAGGAGCCCCACGTGGAGGGGACGGAGCTTGAGAGCACCCAGAAGGAGGGGTGTGCGTGGGGGACGGGTGGGGCTGGCTGTAGGCGGCAGGCTGGGAAGACAGCAGAAATCCACACCTGCATGTCTTCCTACACAACTATGTGTTACCAAGTCACCCTGCCGGGGAGACAGAAGCCAAACCCCACCAAAAGTCACATTTATCTTTGAAAGATTTGATAAGTGAGCCTGTAAGGAATGTTCTGGAACATCTCAACGCCAGAAACAAAATAACGAAGTGTGTTTTGTCAGATCTCACTTGGGAGAGGCTGGAAGCCTGGGCTTCTCTGGTTTACTGTCCCCGTCCCCAAACCTGGGGACTCCGCATCATCTCAGAGCTGTTTTGTAACTCACTCTAACCTTGCTGATCATATTTCTTCAGGGAGAAAAATCATAATTCACTTGCAATTCTACCCCAGGCTGGGACTCCGTCTGTGTCTTGGAGAAGTTAGGAGCCCTTCTGGAAGACGTGGGGCCCCTGGCAAGATGATGATGAGTGGGGACATCTTCCCAAATGACGGGTTTCTTGAGGAACATGGCGGACCACGGCTGGCAACGCCGGGTGGAGGGGGGTGGTTAGCCGCCACCACTGTTCAAGGGAAGCCACAGTGTGAGGACACGGCTGTCTAGGCACTTTCGTTAACGCCTCCCGCGTTACGGAGTCCAGTACAATGGTACCTCATTTGCTTAAAGCCCTCGCCTTTCCTCTTGTGGTTATCTTAATTGCAAGTGCAGTGTTCCTCTTCAGTCCCACGTTACTGGGGCTTAAAAAGTCCAGTTTAGGCGCTTCCCTGGTGGCGCAGCGGTTGGGAGTCCACCTGCCGATGCAGGGGACGCGGGTTCGTGCCCCGGTCCGGGAAGATCCCACATGCCGCGGAGCGGCTGGGCCCGTGAACCGTGGCCGCTGAGCCTGCGCGTCTGGAGCCTGTGCTCCGCAGCGGGAGGGGCCACGACGGTGAGGGGCCAGCGTACCGCAAAAAAAAAAAAAAAAAAAGTCCAATTTCGTTATTTAATGTTCTTCTTTTGCAAAAGAATGGAAAACATGTTAGGATGCAGCCCGATGAGACGTTGCAGTGTCCCTATGCTTCTAAACAAAAAGCTGAACTTTTGCAATGATTTGAGTCATCGTTGGATACTGGTCCACTGACTTTCTCCCTGCTGGGTGCCAGTCTGCACCAACCCCTACTCTGGTCCATTTCCAACTGCCAGCAGGTATTTTTATGAAGACATACATCCTGGCCCTTTTCTCCTCTCCCGGAGAACCTACAGAGGCTTCCTCCCTGACAAGGCCAAGGTGAGCATCGTTTGGATGCCTGCTGTGCTTCAGGTAGAGAGGTACCTGCCTTGGGCTCCCATACTCCTGAGCCCTCCAGGCGCAGGTGAACCTGTGTTACTGGGATATATTTCCTCTCTCTCTGCCACACTGGACCCCTCCCTGTGGAGTGCCAGTACTCATGTATGCTGTTTCCATGGCTTGGTGTAGAATGCATGAAGGCACAAAAATGAATGAAGGATGGCAGGGCATCCACAGCTTGAAATGATTTATTTTCTTACTACCAGAAGACTCAGGAAACAATGCAGAAAATAGGAAATACTTTCATTGGCTTTCCCAGCTCTTAAATGGCTTGACTCAAGTGGGCAAGCCTTGGCTGGGGAGATGGGACATCTGGAAGCCATCGTGGTCTCAGGCCACAGCGGAGCCAACTCTGTCTCTTCATTCTGGGGTGACACACAGTGGACACTTGACCCTGCAAGAAGCCCTGATGACAGATGAGAGGGGAGGCCCAGCTGCAGGGCTTAGCCCAGGATAAAGGGCCACTTCCAAGACTCCTCCAACAGTGTGACCCGCTGGGACAGACTCCCGTTGCTCCAGTAGCCTCCTCCATGGGGTAAAAATGAATCGGCTCAGCAGATCGAAGAAGAGAAAAGGAAATGTCTATGTGATGCCTGTCCTCCAGCAGGGGACCTGGTCCAGGCCCAAGCTGTCATTCCCCAATTATGCGTAAATCACAATCTAATTTTGTAAGCAGGTATATACTGGGGAGCTGGTTAACTTAGGTAGAATTAACCTTTGAAGCACTTCAAACATGAAACTAATAAAGATAATAAGCAGGAGTTAAGAAAAAAAAAGGTCTATGTGATGGTGGCCAAGTGTTCTAACACAGGGTGCATCCCAGTTGCTTTATTTTCACGTGGCTGGCATTTGTTGCTTGTTAGGAAACTGCAGAATTGCACATCACCTTGAAAGAGGGACTGGCTTGCAGTGAGCTGGACATTTAGGAGTACGTGGGTTCCAAGAAAATGCCGTGAACTTCAGCTCCCTGACGTGGGTCACGGGAACACCGTAAATCACGCCAGACCAATTCCCAGGATGCCTGGTTTCCCTCGGCCCGGTTTCTGGGGATCATGGGTGTCTGCACATTTCTACCTGGTCCCCAAGTACCAAGAAAATAAATAGATGGAAGGGTTACCTCACCGATCCTTGGCAAAGACCCCTGGACTCTCATATCTCAGTCCCAAGTGGAAGTTTACTCCGGAGATTCTGATGCAATAGAGAAAAAAGTCAATGAAAGACAAGGGAACCAGTTACTTGGGGGGCTCCCCCATCTGGCAGGGCTGGAGGGAGGCACCAGGATGCCTGGAGGGGTGGGGGCCCCTGAGGCCCAAGGCCAGGGTTCAAGTCCCCATCCACTCACTGCCTGTGGGCGAGGGGGCTAGTAGAACTAAATAAATCCCTGTCACCCGCCCCTGCCTCGGCCCCCTGGGTGCCTGTGGAGGGTGACCAGGGCCTCTTGGGAAACGCAGTAGCGGCCGAGCCCTCACTAGAGGGAAGGAAGCCAAGAAGGCCCCAGGCAGGATCTGCACGGGGACCAGGGCTCTTGATGGCTTGTAACTTTCCTGCCTCCGAAGAATTTCGAAATCGGGAGGAGCAAAGCCTGGGAAAAAATGGTTGTCAAATGTTTCATGAAGCGCCTCCAGAAACGTCAGGCTTCAGGTGGGCTCTGTCCTGGGGACTCCCTTCTACTTTCAAGGGTCCTTCAGACAGGAAGTAGCATCCCTGGTGTGCCCACTCCCCTGGGGACTGAGGAAAGGCCTCCCCCGCCGGGGACTGCCTTGAACATCACACAGAAACTAGTTCAGAAAAAGAGAAAACACCTCAGTGTTTGTCATAATGATAAACCAAAACCTGTCGAAGATAAAAGAAACAAACAGCCCTGTCTCATTAGGAACTTAGATCAAATTCTACGTAAAATATAAGAAAAATAAATTCAGCAAGGTTTCCAAAGAATAAAGCACATGACAAGGAGGTTTTATTTATGGACTAGAAGAGCAGTTGACACACTGTCAATATGTGTCAGAAGCATTAAAATTGTTCCTAATCCTCCGGAGTCATGCGGTTCAGCCCATCCACAGTCAAAAAAGAAAATAAATATAATCATCTCAATAGATGCTGAAAACGCATCTGAGAACATTTAATGCATTTCTGATATTAAAATCTCTTTTTCTGGTATTTAAAGTCTCCAGAAGCTACAGTAATGATTTGTCCTCACCCTAATGGAGAGTACCTATTTTGAAAGCTGACGTGGCAGTCACTGCCTTGGCATGAAAGTCAAGAGCATCCTCACCAACATTCTGTGTCGTAACACTGCCTGGAACATTTAAATGATTCTGTAAGACAAGAAAAAGAAATAGAGACAGAACGACTAGAAAGCAGAACAGCAACAATATTACTATTCCGAGGTAAAGCAATTATCTACTTGGAAGCTTTCCCCCATCTCCATCACCAAAAAAAGAAATCCGTTCAGAACCATTAGAACCAAGGAAACCATTTAGGATGGAGGCCATTTACTAAGTGAAGATAAATTTTAAGAATATCCTCATATACGCTAGCAATAACCAATTAGATTATATGATGGAACAAAAAGATGCCATTCATAAAAACAAAAAATAAACAACACCTCCTATATCCTTAACAAGAAAAGTGAAGGACTTTTTTGAAGGAACGTCTCTTAGCTGGGGAATCCAACACAGCGTGTTTTTGAATGAGAAGCTCTGCTTACTGTGAGGCTGTTTGGAAATACATATGATTGTGAAGGTGCCATTTCTTTCTCAAATTAATTCCTATGTTTAATGTAATTTTTAATTCAAGAAAGTTATTGTCAGGGACGCAGGGAAGACAAAGACAGCAGAAAGAAGAAATTTATGTCAAGGAAACCTGAGGAGGAAGGCTGGGGTGGCCAGATGTGAGATTTCAGAGCTCCGGTACTGAAATCATGGGGGCAGGCTGGGCACCAGAAGAAAACAGCATGAAGTAGGGCCATAGAGAGCTCAGAAACACCCCAAATATCTGTCATCCCCAGGGACAGGTAGAGGGGGGACTATTCAGAGTGTAATTCCAAAAACCAGGGGTTGCCAGGTCTTGTAGGAATAGCCACAGGGGTTGTGAAGACCCAGGCTCTCTGCAAATGACCATGGCCCCCAGCTCTTGAGGGCTCCTCCTCCAGGCTGCACCCCACCTTGTTCACGAGCTAGTGGTTGAACAGCGAGCCCCGGGATCTCTGCAGGACTTGGGCCCCACAGCTGGCCTTTTGTCACAGCCCATCTGGAGCCCCTGCAGACAGCCCACTCTTGCCTTTGGAGTTACAGTTACACCTGACTAGCTCCTTCAGTGTTCTGATCTAGAGTCAGATGGCAACCAAAGACTGCGAACTCCAGGGCACCGTGAAGAAAGAGAGGGGGCAGCCCCGCCGGCATTCGAGCCCCTCCCGTCAGGGCCCTCCCGGGTCCTGGCCATCATCAGGGTCCGGCCAGAGGGACGCGGGCGCTGCTCTCCACGCCTCTTGTGAAAGTGCAGGTGGCAGCGCCAGGTTGATCTGTCTTCCAGGTGAAGTCGAGGTCCCCAGTTTCATGTGGAGTCTGTTCCTTCTGGAGATAACACAGAGTGGAAATGTTTCCCCAGGACTGTGTGGGTTTCATCTTAATCATGGCCCGAAAGCTGTGTGTGGCCGTGGGGACAGATCTCATGGAGGAGACAGGACGATGGTTGGGCAGGGTGGGGTCGGTGCTTTCAGCTGGAAACCCCATGTGCCCACCACCTTTAGGAGCCCACTTTTATGTTTCATTCAATGTTACTTCTGGAGGCTGCCGTGAGAATTTGTCTGTGAAACATACCAAGTGAGGGCACGTGATCGCACAGAAGTGCTGGGACACCCAGTAATGAAAGGGAGACCATAATTCTGAAAAGAATTCTAAGTGGATAATATCAAGTGGCACAGTGTGCTCTGTGCAGAGAAAGAACCCAGCAGGCGCCAAAAAACAGGAAGGGGTCACTGCTGTGGGTGGACACAGTTCTCTCCCCTTTGAGCTTGTGGTCTTGCGGAGACCCGAGCACCTGGAGAGGTGTGGGGTTAGTGCCGTCCTGGTGAGATCAGTGACCAGGGCTCCGCTGGACTGAGTGGAGGTGGAGGGGTCAGAAGTGGATGCCCTGTTGCTAGGGTGACCGTCCCTGCCCATATCCCCAGGACCATCTCGGTTCACTCCTGTTCTCCAAGCCTGATCAGTGACAGTGACCCTGTCATTCTCAAAAGTGTCTCACTTTAGCCGGTGTGCCTTGTGGTCATCCTGTCCAGCACACACACACGCACGCACACAGCCTCCTGCCGGGGATGCCGAGCCATTCTCCAATGCTGGGAAGGGGATGTACATTAGAATTGCTTGTAGATTTTTCTACAATACGCCACCCTCTCTCTGCCCTGCTGCCCCCTCCCCATTCCAGCACACCCAGCTAGGGAGGCGTGTGCTGAAAATCACTCCCCTGCCATCCTGATGTGCTACCTCCAACCCCCAAAACCAGGGACCTGGCGTCAAGCTGGGGGTTAGCAGGACCTATTCCTGAGTCAAGCCCTGGTCCCTGGGCTGTGGACATCACAGCTGGGCAGACCGGGGCCCCTGGTCAGGCCGCACCGGTGGGAAGCATACTGGACACGTGGAGGGAAGGCGGGGGGGGGTGATCAGGAAGGGCTTCCTAGGGGCGGCAGCCCTGGACCAGGCACCCCAAGGCCAGAGGACACGCCACTCCCCACAAGGGAGGAGCAGCGATCTTTCTCGGGGCTCTCGTTTGAGGTTCAGGGGCTCATGGCCGTGCAGGTCTCCACGTTGGAGATCAAGACGGGGTAAAGGGAGGCCACCACGTGGGGAGTGACTCAAGGCAGGGAGGGAGGGAAGCCCCCGTATGCCCGGTGGGCAGAGAGGGACCTCGGACAGGGCCCTGGGGCCGCTGACACAGTCAAGCAGGGAAAGCAAAGGGGAGTAACCGTTACTGTCGTTATCGCTGTTGAGCGAGCAGTGGGCGCTCACCCGTCCAGCCAGCAAGCCCTGTGCACTCACGCGGTCTAATGGGGGTCGTAGAGAGCAGTCAGCGTCCCTTCGCCCCTGTGCCCCTCACTCATCCGTTGATCCACTCACTCTCTCGTGCCTGCAGCCTGCCTCTACCACAGGGAGGATTGCGGCGGCTCATACCTGGGCTGGGTTTGGAGGATGTGCCCCCCTGGCGTGGGGTCGCGGCCCCTGAGCTGGGACGGGCTCGCCTCCCTGCGAACTCTCTGCCCCTCCTCAGCTCAGTTCCATTCAGCAAGTACGTCCTGAGCATCACCTGTGCCTGCAGTTCTGTGCAAGTCCCAGTGGGAGTTACGTGTCTGCCCTTGTTTGTGTGAAGGGTGCTTTCTGGGGAGCTGCTCAGCCTTCAGATGGGGACACTGGGCATCACAAGGCTGGAGAGAGGAGACGGTGCCCACCTGAGTGCACTTGGGCTTCCCGTCCACATGCACCGCAAGCCTCACACCACCCCCACGAGTCAGGTAATGCCCTTCTCTGTCTCTCTCGTCTCTCTGTCTCGTCTCTCTCTCTCTCTCTCTCTCTCTCTCTCTCACACACACACACACACACACACACACTGTCTTGTTCAGAGAGGCACACAGAGGCAGGATTTAAGTTCAGGTGCCTCTGGCTCTGAGCCCCTGTCCACACCCCGGGCCCTGCTCTCCTCTCCTCCCGAGGGCTCTCACCTTCCTCTCCCAGCAGCCCAGTTCCTCCGAGCCCAGGGCACCATGTGGGACAAACTGGCCAGCTCTGTGTTCTCCTGGAAGTGCTGGAGCCCTGGCCCTTCTGCACCAGCACTGCTGCCCACCTGCACTGACTGGGCTTCTCCAAACTGCCAGGACCTGAAATTAGACGGCGGCTGGAAAACAGATTAGGGCTTTTTTCCACTTTTGTGCTGTGGCCCAAACAGAAATGCAGAAGCCATGTGTCTCTCCCTGTGCCAGGGTGCCCGGCCTCACAAAACAGACAGCGCTCAGAAGCATGTGTAAATTTAATTTGGGTGAACGTTGACTCCTGTTATTATCATTTCAGAGCCCCTTAGCCCAGCTCTGACTGGTCTTCAGGGCAGAAGCCACCAACACCCAGCTCAGCTTCCTCCCTGCTCTGGCCTCTTGGCCAAGGAGTTAATGATCTGTAAAAGCACTTAAATTCATGAGGAGAGCTCCTTGGGAGGAGCGAATTTGTTTGTAACTCACGGATTCATTTTGTTCCATGTGAGGGACCTTTCAGGGAACGAATCTGCTTGGATCACTGAGAAGTGATAACTCAATCTTAAGAGCTCTCCAAGGACAGAGCTTCTTTTAACAAAGTACAAGGACACTTCCTGAGGGGCTCTGCAGAAACCCAGGGCAGTCCCAGCTGCTGAGAGCCAGGGCCGCGGGGGGACAGGTAGACTGGTCCAGGTGTGCGCCCAGGGAGAGCCAGGCTCCCAGGGGACACGCATGCGAGGGCATCTGGGTTTGACAGTGGAACCTCCTGTGCGATGGGCCCAGGGCATTGTCCGGTGAGGCCCAAGGATCAGAACCTGAGATGTTCGTCGGTTGGAGCTGCCCGGTGTGCAGAGGGCTGCCCCATCCTCAGAGCTTGAGTCCGAGAGTGTGCAGACAGGGCTGGATGCCCTCTGCTCAGCATGGCCCCAGGGCACTCAGGGAAGGGGCGGTTTGGGGTGAGATGCACGTGAACATTTCTTTGATGATTCTTTCGCTCCAGCATCTGTTTTTTCTGCTAATTCTAGAGACCTCAGCAAGGCTGTTGCGTTTCTGGGGCTCCATTTTCTGCCTGTGGTGCCTGATGTCCCTTGGAGGAGAGCGTGGCATTTGTGCGAATCCTGTCTTACTGGGAAGGCGGTGCTGGGGACTGTCCCCCCCGACCACTGAAGTCACCCTGTGGCCTGTCCTCACGCAGAAGCGGGGACCTGTGAGCACAGGTGGGGCGGCAGGCCCATGGGTGTGCAGACGGTGGGGTTGCCACGTCACTCATCTTAACTTCTCTGTGGATGTAAAATCCACCTCACACTCCCTCCTCCAGCTGCTCATCTCAGAGGAGCTGGGCTGGCTTTCTTCGCATTAAATAGGAGAAATAGGGAGAGAAAAGTGGAAGTGCAGGGACAGGAGACACAGGAGGAGTGATGGCCAGCCCATCCTTCACCACTCACCAGCTTTTAATTCCAGCAGAAAGAAAAAGATTGGGATTTTGAAGACAGATCAGGGAAAACATTCAGCAGTTGAGCAGAAGCGTTTTCTGGAAGCCTGGCCACACAGGAACTCTGATGCCTGGGGGGAGGTGGGTCAGATGCACCCCAGCTCCTGGGGTGTCCAGAGGGGACTGGATGGGGTTTTTTTTGGAGGGGGGGCGGTCTCTGCCTTGTGGAAAGGGAGGTGGCTCTCAGGAATGGAAAGCTGAAGGGCTGTGTTTTTACTGGTTTCCCAGATGTAAGATGTACGGAACTGGCTTTTCCCTCCTTTTGCATCTGCAAGACGTCAGTAATCAATGGCCGATCAGAGTTGCTCCGTGAAGCCAGGAGTCCGTGGGAGGCATGTCTGGCTTCAGTCCACCTGGACCCACAACTTTAAATGTGATTCGCCTCCCCGCCGGTCCCCCGGTGTTTATCTGGGTTCCTTCTAGCCTCCTTCCCTTCAGAAATATTCCGGTTAAACCAGCCTCCTCCCCAAGGAGGCAATGCGTGTACTCACAGCATTGAGCATCTTCTGGGGAGAGTGAGGGTTCCACAGCTTTAACCAGGTCTTAAAACAGATTTGTCAGATGCCAGCTGTGCCCCCGCGGGGACGTGCGAGTGAGCTCTCAGCTGTCCCCAAGATTCTCAAAAATCACCAGACCCCCAGGGCCGTGGAGACGTCCAGCCACTTCCACCTGGGAGAAGTGAGGTCCAGCTTGGGGACAAGACGTGACCAAGGTCACTCAGATAGCAGGTGGCAAAGCGGAGACAGGAGGTGTTAGCGGGGCCAGATGGGACCTTCCTTTGCGAAGCAGCCTGAGTCCCAGGGTCAGGCAGACCCAACCCTGTGTTGGCAGAGCTGGACCAAGGTGGGCCTCCCCGCAGGACCTGGGAGTCACGGGAGCTGCTGGAGGGTGGATGGGAAACGCCCTCCCTGCAGCCAGCTCCTGCTCCAGGAGGAGGGGTCCAGGACCTCCGCTGAGCACACTCAGTTCCCCTTCCACCACCCACCAGTCACGCCACCTCACCTCTCCTGGGCGGGGTGGGTAAAAGGAGGCAGAGGGGCCAAGGGGTCACCCACTGACTGTCATCTGTGGAGGAAGACATGGCAGAGTGTAGATTACACACAAAGACGCATCCCTGGGATGCTCATGGTTTGAGGTCAGCTTCTCGTGCCTTCAGTGCTCAGACCCTCCCAAACAGGGGAGATGGGGGGAGGCTGTGCCACCTCCTGCTCCGGGTCCCTGCTGCCTGGTCCTGAAGGTCCCCGCCTTGCTCTCGGGCTGTCTTTGGCGCTAGAGGGGCCCCTCCTCTGGGCGTGGTCCACTCTTCCCGACCTCCCTCCCAGTGCCCACGGGGTGACCCTCCAAGGCCCTGATACGTGCTGCCTGGTTCAGCCAGTTTTATTTAATCCAGGCAAAGTGGCAGAAGGTGAAGAGCTGGCCTCTCGTGCGTTTATTGTGCACATTTGACCAAGGAAGGAATACAGCCCAGGAATTTTATTTTTGACTCTGCCCCTCTGGCTACGCAGTGTCCTCAGTGTCTGCTGGGTCAGCCCACAGCCCAGCAGAGGACGTCTGGGTCTGGGGACTGTACCTTCCCGATGTCCTGTGGGTTGGCGCCAGTCAGCAGGTGAGATGGCGTTTGACGATCTTGAGGCTGATGATGAGAATTCGCCACTGAGATCTCCGAGAATCCTGCAAACCAGATCACAAATGCCGCGTAGCCCTGGGGAGGTGGGGTGGAGGGATATTACTGAACACTGTAGGGTCATGTCCTAAAGGGATCCAAGGTAGTTTTTACATTTTTTAAGTATGTTTGTAATTTTAACTTGCAGTCTTAACTTATAAAAGCTAATGGTTTTCCCGCTAAGACATAAAATGTGCTGTGAACTTTATTCTAAAGACCGATAGCACGGCTACCATGCTTTCCCACCTGCTTAGACCCTCTCCTGGGATCTGAGTCCCCAGCTGCTAGTGAAATGACATTAACCCCTGAACCCCTGTAAATATCCAAGGTCACAGCTTTACTTAGTGTTAATTATGCCTTCAACTCAACAATTAAAGTTCCTGAAACTCAAACTAAACTATATTGGCGGGGAGAGTGGTTTCCTCCACATCTTTCTGGTTCACTAAAGAGCTTCGATTTTGCTTCTCTAGTCCACAGTACAAGGTGTGAGGGAGAATCCAAGTTCCTTCCCAGAAGATGCCATAGGGTTGCTGGTGCTCTGAAGGTGAGCACAGTGTACATGGTAATCCCTCATCCAGCCCTGAGTTCACCTCACTCAGAATGTGAGAGAGCCAACTTTTAGGCTGTTTTCTGGAGCCAGGGGGATGTTGGGTGTGTGTACAGCACCCAGGCCGCCATTTTGTGTGCAGTTTTGGGTGATGCCCATGAGCTGAACAGGGTGAGAGGGCTGGGAGGCGAGGTGGGGGCAGCGGAAGAGTCTGGTCAGTGGGAACCCAGTTTTCAGCACAGTGCCCCACCAGCAGGAGAAGCTTCCCCATGAGGGACGTCCTGAGCCAGTCTCCCAGCCACACCTCCTGGTCCTGGAAGTGAAGTGACCAAGGTGACTTCCGGGAAAGAGGAGGAGAAGCATTTGTCCAGGAAGCCCTGAAAGACCAAATTTGGAGTATAAACGCATTAGCAATGTCCAAGAACATGCTTGGACGAGGACAACACCCCCAGGGCAGCAGGGCCAAGAGGACTTCAGTGAAAGGCCAGCTCACGCGAGCCCTGTGGAGCTTTCTTCTGAGCTCAGTGAGGACCCTTCACAAAACCCTGGGGCATCGAGCAGCAACACTGCGGGTCCCTCCAGCACAACGAGCCTCCTGAAGTCACCGTCCCAGGGGCAACTTCACACCAAGGACACCTGCCGCTGTCCTGAGAACCAGGTGGCCCGTCACTTGGAGGGAGGAGAGGAAAGCAGGGGTGGCACCTCGAAGCCGAGTAATAACTCACCTCACCACCCTTGCAGCCGCCACATCGTCTCAATAAAACAGGGTGTGAGCTAGTGAGTGAGACCCCGTTGCTACCAAGTTAATGTGGATTCATGTCATTGTGTTCACCTTTGGGTTTTGCCCTTATGGCTGACCTTAATGACCGTTTTTTTTAAAGTTAAGTTCTTTCACACATTCATTCAGTATCTGGCTGTCTGCACCTTTCCCCCCAAAATACCAAGTTTCCCCAGATGTGATTCTGCTACCTGTCAACCTTCAGGACTCCGATGCCCACATTTGGAGAAGGTAGTGTAGTCAGATGATCAGATGGTTTCCCAAGTGACCATCTACAACCTACTATTTGTGTTTTGGACAAACCTTTGCTCAAAAACCTTGCCTTGGCCCTTGGGGCCGACTCAGCGGCACCACCAAAGCTTGACCCTCCCACTCCCGCTCCCCGGACCCTGCGGTTGGGCAGGGTGACTGGTGCCAGCCAGTGAGCTTCAGGAGGAAGTGACAGCAGCATCTCCAGGAGGAAGTGGGGGACACTTCAGTCTGTCTTCCACTGCTCGAGTGGCTGGAAGGCCACATGCCCGCAAAGGTGCAGCTACAAGACGGTGGAGACCCTGCCAGCCCGAGTCCTGAGTGCCCTGTGGAGCCGAGCCCCAGCCGGCCTGGATGAGCAGGAACAGCAGAGCAAGGCCCACACGTCACCCCGGGAGAGGCAGGACCTTGTCTGCAGTTGCAGCCTCGCCACCCTCGCTCCCACTGGACCAGCCCTGTGATGAGAGGGAAGACAGTCTGACACCGCAGAGGTCTCTCTCATGTCCTGGAGCCTCAGACATGGTTACTCTGCTTTGCGGAATGGGTGTGTGCATTGGGAAAACTGTCTAAACTAAGTTGTTTCGGATTCATTTCGGGAGAAGCTCAATTTCTAAAGGCACTTTTCACTAAAGTTTTTAACATATAAAACTTTTTCAGAGTGTAACCCTGGCCTTCATTTATTTGTTTACCAAACGTGAGCCTCTGGACCCCAGATTTCCTTGAAGTAACTCCTGTTAGATGTTGAAAGCGTTTGGGTTGTTCTGTGCTTCCCCTAAGCATTATTCGAATTCTTATCCTTGGTTCAAGGTGTATTCGCTGATTTTCAGAGTCCTGCCTCCATTTTGGGTTTTGGTAAAGCTTTCTTCTGTCTGTTAACTTTCCTCCTCTGTATGTGCCTCCAGAGTAGTGTTTTATTTTAAAGTGGATTCAACCTGAAATCTTTAAAACTACACAGAACATCTGTATCTCATCTATTTATTGACAAAGCTTGATTAAAGAGAGTCTAGAAGGGAAGGTGGATTGCTGGATCTAAGATTTAAAGTAGCTGCCGAATCCCTTTATAAACATTGACATCAACACTGCTTTCCATATTCATGGGTCTGTCTCGGCAAAAGAAATTACTATAGGATGTTAAGCTGGAGTCCAAATGGTAAATAAATGCGTTAAAAATGGGCAGATTATGCAAGGGTGATTCCCGCTTAAGGAGCGTAGCCTTTGATTTGGTCAGAAATGTGATAGCAAATATTCAGACTTCAGCTACCCTGCTTTGGTCGTAAGTCCAAGGTCTCATCCCCTGTCTCTGGGTCTTAGCGCTGTTATCTTTCTAATTAAAGTAGTCGTTTCCGGCTTTCAAACTCAGGAGTTGCAATCGATGCAAAAATGCAGGAGAATATTTGGGAAATACACAGCTCTACCTGTCACATGAGCATCTGTGACTTGTACGACTGACTGTCAGGATGATTCTTCCAGAAAGGAAGAGACGGGAAGTCTTGGCACTTGAGTGATTGAAAACGTTCTTTTAAGAAGAGGGAGTCCTGTCCTCCTTGGGCAGGTTCCAGGGTGCAAAGAGGCTCTTCTCCATCTGCTTTCCAGTGCTCAGCCATCCCCAGAACTCCTGGAGCCGTGGAGCTGCGCTGAGCGGTCACGCCCAGGAGAGTAGGAGGGTCTGATTGAACTCTGCCCCGAGGTGGGCTCGTTTGGACCAATGTGACTCCATAATCTCTACCCCCAAACTGTGAATTCAGTAGTTAACGACGGCAGCAAACTCAGGACAGAGGTGACGCTCCTTAGAGAAGCGTGCGGCGTTGTGCCTATGAGTGTTTGTACGTGATATTCGTACGTGTGGGGTGTGTGTGTGTATGTGGTACGTATATACACACGTATATGGGATATGATGGCATGTGTGTGTACACACAAATACACATACTATCTAAGTACCAAAGGGCCTGGAGCCCGTCGGCCCTGCTCCGCCCTGTCCACCCCGCCTGCCTGGGTCTGCAGCAGAGCTCCAAGCACGCTGTGCGCGCGATAGATACTAGTTGTTGAGCAGCCGCATTTCAAAGAAAGCTCTATTTGTATTTGCACCGTGAAGTCAGGCTACTTGAGTCGCGCAGCCTGCAGTGCACAGTCATTGCAAACCCCAGGGAAGCCAGTACGTGTGACGTGGAACAGGATTCCGTCCCTCGAGCGCCAGTGGTCTCATTTGTAATGACCCCTATAGATTTCTCAGCACAAGGTGAGCATCCATTACACGCCAGGTGCTCGCTCACCTGGGGTAGGTAGAACCAGCCCACTTTATAGACAGGGGAGACAGGACCAGTCTGCAGGCTCAGCGAAGCTGGGCAGCACCGCCTTTGCAGGACTTCCCGGTGTCAGGCCTGATCACAGCCCCGGGGCAGAGGTCGGCGCCTCCCTGTCCGGGGGCATCCAGGGAGGGGCTTTGTTTGCTCTCAGATGCTTTGCTCCGGCGGCCCCCCCAGCCCAGCTTAGGAGGGGGGCTCCAAAGAGCCACTGGTTCCACGAAGCCTGTAGAAAAGAGGGGACACACTGTGTCACCGCACAATCTAGGACATGGGGTCCCACTGAGCTTTGCTTCCAGAAATGCACGTACACACACGGGCGGTCACTTCTCATTCGTGCCATCTTCCATGGCTGTGTGGGAAAATACAGAATAATTCAGGGTTTTCTTTTTTCCTACTCAAAACTATTTTGAAAACACAGTACATTCCGTAAGATTTATCTGAGTCTGCTATAATTTATTTGAGTCTGCTATAATTTATAAATGTGGATTTCAATCCAGGAAATTTGAACTTTTAAAAAATTGAGCAATAATGAAAGTATTTCTGTATCTCTTTACTTGGCCCTGGGGGCCGAGAGCCGTCTGGGATGAGGGCGTGACTCTAAACTCTCGCGTGGAAGCCAAAGCCAAGAAGGCCCCTGAGAGTACCTGTCCCCCGAGACCTTCCCTTCCCAGACTGCACTGCTCAGTCCCCAGGGTCAGTCGGCACAGGGGGGTTACCAGCGGGCTGATAAGAGCCTTGTACTAAGTGAAGTCAGACAGAGAAAGACAAGTATTATGTGATATCACTTATATGTGGAAAATCTAAAACAAATGAGACAAATGAACTTATTTACGAAACAGGAGGAGACTCACAGACACAGAAAACCATCTTACCTTACGATTACCAGAGGGGAAAGCAGGGTCGGGGGGGGAGGGGAGGGATGAAAGAGGAGGTGGGGATTAACACATACGCACCGCTATGCATAAAATAGGCAACCAAGGGCCTACTGCGTAGCACAAAGGACAATAGTTAGTGTCTTGTAATAACCTACAACGGAAAAGAATCTGAAAAAGAGTCGATATATATAGAGAATATACATGTGTATTATTGGATCACCAGTTGGCTGTATCCCAGAAACTAACAGAACATTGTAAGTCAACTGTATGTCAATTAAAAAGAACAGTCTATCGCCCCCATTCACGGGTCCTCCTAGGTTCAGGGCAGACAAAGGAGCCCTTAGATTTGTGTATTGCGAAATTAGAAGTTTGAGTCTCAAAAGCAAATGGTTGGGCATTACAGCTCTTTGTTGGAAGGAGAGTGATGGATGCCTTTTTTAGGAGGAAATATCTAACGCTTTTTCCAGAGGCGACACCAACTCCAGGTGCTTTGAAGATCAGCAGAGTAACATTGACCTTATCCGGTGGATGGGGACCCCCGGTTGATCCTCTCTGGCTGACAGCAGACCCCCCTGTTAACGCCCCCGGGACCCTACTCCCCCCGTGGCCAGCAGCCGGAGCATCTGTACGAGATTCTTCACAGACTTACCTCGGGGCTTGCTGGCGTGAACTTGACTTCTGTTTCTGTGTCTGCTGCCCCTGGGGCTTGAGGGCTCCCTGGGGGTAAGAGGAGAGTCCATCAGATGTCATTCCCCTGGCAGGTCTACGGGGTGAGCGAGCGAGCAAGGGTGTCGGCTTCACCCGCCAGCCGGAGGCCATGGTTGTGAGCAGCGCGTGGAAGCCCAGCGAGAAGACACACAGGAGCCACAGGCCGGGGGGTCGCCCTCTTGCTGGGGCCGGGAGCTGGCGGACAGGGCCTGCGGGCTACCTGGGAGGGGTGGCCAGTCTTGGAACCCTGAGTTCTCTCTGCGTGTGCTCTGAGACACCTGAGCGCCTGTCCTGGGGTCCATCAGGTGTCTTTTGGTTGGAGTTAGTGGCCACTGGGGGCAGGGAGCCAGGCTGTGCAGGAGGGGTTGGATTCTTGCAAGTGCGAGAGGTGCCGTTTAACAGCCGGGCTTGTTCGTGGACCACTTGCCGTCTCTCTGCAATTTACCTACTAAGTGGACCATCCATTCACTCCCCTTCCCCTTCAGCTCTCATCGGCCGTTAAACACGCACGTTCAGTTTTACTTCACCACGTGCCAGGGTGTTGACTGGCCCCCGTGGAACCCACCCCAAGGCCACTGCGCACACCTTTCCTCGGGACCCCGGGGCTGGCCTCCGCCAGGAGGGTCAGTGCTTCCCCACCTCAGCCCTGGCCGCTCACAGCCGCGTGGCCGGTCCGGCTGGGGGTCGCTCACTCACCCCATCCTGCTTCTATGAGCTAGTTTTACCTGAACCCCTGAGGCCCTTCCACGCTTGAGTGTGGGCTGGTCGATTTCTAAGTATGATGTTTCCCAACAGAGATCAGTTTTACCCAGGGGGTGCTGAGGTTTGAGAATAGGAAATGGGCTAAAAGTAACTGAATCCAGAGCTTGGGAAGCAAAAGGCCTTGCAGAAGGGGTGGGTTAGCCCAGCCCCTGGCTGGTCTCTGGAAAGCTGGGATATCCCTGTGCCTAGAAGGACATCCTCCCACCAGGGCCCCCTGGGTGCTGTTGGTTTGTCAAAATCAATGCCATATCTCAAGAGGCTGCCAAAATCAGGGTTCCCAGAGATGGGCAGGACTGGGGATTGGGTCATAGTAGGATTCTTAGTAAGGTTTTTGCATTCTTCTGGATCTGCACACCTATATGCATAATATTTCAAAAGCAGCATTATTTTTTTCTGGGTGGTCGGAAAAAAAGAGGGGCCAATAAAATAGATTTAGGTGCAGTTATTTCTGTAAACCATTTTGCATTTTAAAAATTGCCTACTTTTCTGAGATTAATTGGGGAACTAAAAGCTGGCATTAGTCAGGCAGAGGTCATCATCACCACCGATGCATCCCTGGAAACAGTGTTTCTATACCCCATTTTTCATCGTTCGTGGGAAATGTTCTTTTGCATCTTCCAGGCTGTGCTCCCCCGTAAGAGATGGGGTGGCGCACCCTGAAGACAGTGGGAGTCTGGGTTTCATTCCCAGCTCTCACTCCTCTGCTCTGTGACCCGACTGCTTTGCAGCCTCTCCAGGCCTGGGTGTGTTTATGTTGAAGATGTGGAAATGAGGGCAGAATCCATATAGGAAGCCAGTTCCTGGCATGCTCACTGTCCTCCAAACGTGCAGAAGACTGCTCCCAGCCAGCCCAGCCCCCGCTGTACTGGCCCACCCCCATGGCCAGGTGCAGGCCCGAGCTCTCCCCTGCGATGCAGTCCTCCCGCCAGCATGGGGTGCTACCGGCCAGCTCCAGTGGCCTCTTCCAGATTGATCCACGCTCAGCCTCCCCACCTCCCCTGAAAGTGTCACCCTAAAGGCCTGCAGCCCCCAGTTCTGCCCCCGACAGGAGGCACAGAGATGGAGAGTGAGGCCCGGGTTTGGGGTCCAGAGGCCTGGGTCCAAATCCTAGCAAAGCAAGGTACTCTCATTCCTTCCAAGGGGAGGGTCTTGCTCATAAGTCTGAAGCCCCCAGCCCTCTTCAGGGGTTCCAAGCCGCACATCCTGCTGAGTGAACTTAACCTTCATGGTGTCGTGAAAGCACTGACAACTCAGCTCGACCAGCACTAGTCTTTTATTTCCCCACAAAAGCGCCTTCTCTCGTGACCCCCACTTAGTCCCTGGGGTCACGACCCCTCCTGTTGCCCAAGCTGGACCCTCGCTCACCGCTCACCTCTGGCTGATTCTCCAGCGCTGCTCCGTCTCCCCAGGGTCCTCATCCCTTTCCTCCTGGACCACAAGGTGGGGGGTCTCCCGTCCTGGCATCCTTGGGGCCGTCCCACCGTTATCTCGGGAAAGCCCAGCTAGCTCATTGTGCCGTGAACTGCTTAGTACCCCTTTCATTGCCTCCCCACTGCTCTGTGGGTCCTGCCCATCTCTGCCCCCCCCCCAAAAGTTGCCTTTACCATTACCCCAAATCCTCATCTTCCTCCAGCCCACCTCGCGTGTGCCCTTGCGCCCTCGCCTCTGCCCATGAGACCTTTCCTCCTTCCCGCCCAGGACCAGACTCCTTGAAGACCCAGCGCCAGCCCCTGATCCCGCGAAGAGCTCACCACAGCCCTGGAAACTTAATCATTACGTTCTCTGTGCTTTTATTATGTGCCTTTTAATACTTTCATGATAACATTTCTTATATTTTGCTATAATCATTTGTATTTATAATATTTGTTTGTATTTTAAAGTAAAATAATTGTAGACCTTTACGTACCTATATTATACCTTCATAAGAACACATTGCATTTTTGTTGTAATCATGTATTTTATTGTCTGTCCCCAAGTGAACTATGAACTGGTTGAGGGCAGGGAGCATGTCCTCCTCATCGTTACAGGCCAACATCCAGCAGGACACCTGATGTCAGAAAACCTTCAGTTAATGTTCTCTCGAGCTGGTGCTGCCGTCACTGGGACCCTTGTATCTTCAGATACTCATTTGTCAAATGTGCAAAGACATTTATTAACTCGGTGCCCCCAGGTTTGGACCCGAGTGAAAGGTGTTGTGGGCTTGCAGTCGGTCGTGGGAGAGAAGGGATTTCCAGCCCAGGGCTTAGCTGACCTGAGTTCTGCTGCTGATTCTGCACCTGCCTGGTGACTTGGGATAAGTCACCCCCAACCCCAGGCCCCCATCTCCTCATCTCCGAAATGATGTCATTGGATGGACCATCCTGAAAGGCACTTCCTACACCTCCTGCCTGAAATGGGGTGCCTGCAGGGTGACTGTTTACTTCACCCTCTAACACTCATGAGTTTTATTTGGAAGCTGAATGTAGTGACATCTGGAGAAATCATAATTCACCGGTTAAACTAGTTCCTGGGTTTGGAGGCCTGTGGACCAGGAAGAGGCTGCATCCTCTTCGTCTCTGGTTACTAGGGACTGCTCGCCCTCACTGTCTCTGAAACGTGGGAGGACCCTTTGCAGCGTCACGTGACCCATGGAGAAGAAATGGGACTGTTTCCCTCCGAGGCTGCGCTGAGGATGGGTCTGCGGGGACCCCTGGCCTTCCTGTCGCAGCTCCCCTGGGAACTGAGCAGGGCTGGCCCTGGGGAGTCTCGGGCTGCCGGGGGTGGGCTCTGCAGGGCAGTCTCTCCAGGCAGTGACATTGGGAGGCACCAAGTAGGAGGGATCTGCCTGGATGCCCAGAGGCAAGCGTGCCCCCTCCCCAGCCTGTTCTCAGGGCTACTTCCCCATGGCAGACAGGTCACTGTAGCCTGAGTCACTGAAGCCAAGCCCAAGCCGGGGCGGGGGTTGGGGGGGGGGGAGAGACAGAGAGAGAGAGAGAGGGAGGGAGGGAGGGGGAGAGAGCGCTGTTTCCCCTTCTAAGTGGACGTGGCGCTCTTGGTCCCCTGGAGGAGCAAGGCCAGCAGCTCCCCTGCAAGCCACCAGGGAGCCGTAGCAAAGTCCTGGCGTCGTAAACGCGGTCATTCCAAAGAGCATTCCTCTTTCTCACGCACGGCCGGCTGGCTGGGCTCAGACGTCTGAGTCGCGGAGCTCGGAGAGAGGGGCCACCTGTCCTCCCCTCTTCACCCTTCCACTGGCCCCAGACCCTGAACGAGGCAGGGGCCCCTGGCAGGTGGCCTCTGCAAGCAGGGGGCTTGTCTGGGACACAGAGAGGGGGCAGAGAGCACAGGGCGAGTCGGTGGCTCCAGCACAGACGGGACGGTCCCTCTGGAACCCACAGCCTGTGCCGCTGTCAGGGCAGCAGTCCTGAATGTCACACTCGAGCTGAACGCGCAGGTCCTGGAATATTCTGAGGTCCTGGCAGAGCCGAGAGGAGCAGCAGTGCCTCGGGCATCCCCGCAGGGCAGCAGAAGCCCCTACACCCGCTGGGGGTCCTGGGAGCTTTGTGGTGCGGTGGTGGGATACCTCCCACCCCGCCGTTCCCGGGAAAGCAGGACGGCCCAGAAGGGATGGGCCAGCCCCCGGCAGAGAAGCTCCGGGTCTTAACTCTGTGGCCCCATGTGCCACCTCCTTTGCCGCTCACTGGCCTAATGAGACTCCCATGGCTGCAGCCTCTGTCCCACTCTCTAACAAAGGGCCCAGGGCCCCGTAAAGAGAGACCAGGGTGTCCTGCCTTCCCAGCCGCTGCTTGGTTCAGGGACCTCTTACAGCCCCTTAAAGGGCAGGTACTCCGCAGGGGGAGGGAGGGAGGTGGGACAGCCGTCCAGAGGAACCTTGTAAAAATGCAACCGTCTCACAAGCCCAGTGCTTTCTGCTTTATATTTGCTGGGAGAGGAAGCAGTTTGCCTGCCTTTTGCCCCACAGGGATATGTCCTTAAACTTCTCCTTTGAAAATCAAGTCGCAGTTAATAAGAGTCCAGCCTATGGGAGGATGGCTCCGGGCTCCCTCCTGCCGTTCTAGGTTTTAGAAGTGGATTCCCAAATAGTCATTGCCGTTTGGCATTGCCAGTTCAATACCCTTCTGCCCCTTGGGGCTTCCAGGCCCGGCTCACAGCCAGGAGAGGCACCCAGAGGCCACAGGGAGGGAGGGGGCCTGAACTGGGAGGACAGAGGGCCCCCATGTGCAGGGGCAGCTGGACCCCCGCCTCTCCGATCGCCCAGGTGAGCCTGGCACCTGCCCCGGCAGGCCTCGGCCGCTGGTCCCTAAGGGAGGGGCTCCTGTTCACATGCTTTCCCGTTATCCAGGCCTGATGGGAGCTCGCTGCTCAGAGCTTCGCCTTCTCTCCAACAAAAGCAAAACCGCTCTTTCCTCCTGTCCCTGGACAAACATTTGTCACAGAAACTGCCTTGGGGCAAGCGGCTCTGGGGGAACGAGCTTTGTTCTGGCCACCCGCTGGCACTGCCCATCCCGGCCAGGCCAGCAGGTGGCAGGGAGGCGTCCAGCGCCTGCCTGCACCCAGTGCCCCATGGTCTCTTCAAATCCCCTACCCAGAGGGAAGAAGAAAACCCGTCCAGCCGAGTGGGTGATCCTTCCAAGACTCGCTGCAGGGGCTGTCGCTGGCACCCCGGCTGCCCGCGCATTCAGGTGGGTGATCATCGAGGTGCGGCCAGACAAGCTGGACACGGGTTGGCTGCACAGCTGTGTCCACTGCGTGTCCCGGGAGGGCCCCGGTGGGTCTCTGTGTCTGGGGCTCTCAGGCAGGATTGTAGCGGCTGGTACAGCCTCAGGGCCTGGCTGCCCGTGGGGGCCCCGCCCCCGGCAGGGAGCATCATGAAGCTGGAATTCTTGTTTCTCCAGCCAGCCACGTGCCCCTGGCAGTCACAGCCCATCTCAGCCACAGTTCACGTCTCTGAACAGGGATGCGGATGATGTAGGCTGCGCACGATCACCCACTCCTTCCTGCTCGGGGAGCACCTCCCAAGAACTGGGATTGTGCCAGCGTGCAGGTGCTGATTCCTCAGTTCTGGGAGAGACCTGCCGTCTGCATTTCTCACAAGCTTCCGTGTGTTGGTGACCCTGCTGGTCTTGAGGAGCAGAAGCTTAGAATGCACGGGAGTCCGAGTGCGTTACAGAGTGCTGGTGTTACAGGGAGCCTGGGGCTCCTGGTCACCTGGGCGGCCTTCACCTCTGCTGTCTGTCTGACCTCCTCATTGTAGTCCCTCTTGCAGCAGGTATTTATTGAGCACCTACTGTGTGCCAGGCGCTGCTCCAGACCCTGGGGACCCAGCTGGGGAAGAATAGTGCCCTGCACTCTTGGGACAGAAAGAGCGTTGACCACAAGCGTCTTACCTGTTTGTCTGGTTTGCGGTGGGGGAATTGTTAGATCATTTGCCGCCATGCCTGCAGAGACAGAGCCCAAGCTACTTTTCATCTGATGGAAGACGTTTCCTAGTAGTGTTTCTCGGAAGCAGGACCTGGTAGGTGTATTTCCTGAGGTCTTAAATGCCTCATGTTTCTTTCCCTCTCCATGGGGTCCATGGATTCTTGGGGAACAGAGCTCCAGGGATGCCATTCTTCTCCATAGAAACTCTGGGCGTCCTGGGATTGTCAGTTAGCAGGTGGTGTGAGCGCAGAGGAAGTCACCCCAGTCTGGTTCTTTTTTGTTCCTTTTTATGTCTGGAAGCCTGTAGGAGGTTTTCTCTAGTCTTAGAATCCAGAGCTTTGTGATGTGGCTCGGTTGCTTGTCTTGTTGGGTTTCCTTTCCAGAACTCGGCGTTCCTTTTAATCTGAAACCCTCGATCTTTCTTGAGCATGGGGAGTCTTCCGTCCGTATCTCTCCTGTGACTGCATCCACTTCCTCCTTTCCACATACGTTGTCTTTTTGCTCAGATGCCGGGAGGTTCCATGAGTCAGTCTCCAATTCATTAATGGTTTTTCATCAGTGTCTATTTTGCTGTTTTGCTTCTATTATTTAAAAAAATGTCTCCTAATATTCTTTTTGTGATTTCCAAGAGCCCTTTTCCTGTCTCCTCGTTGTTCATGCTCTTTCAAAACAGCATATTCTCATTTTATCCACACACACTCCTCTGGCTTCTCCCAAGATGATAATTTCCACTGTTTTGAAAGTTGGATCCCCATTCACTGGGCTGTCTGTGTGGTGCTCAGCTTGGCAGTTTCCCCACTGTGGTCCTCAGTTGCCTGATGCGAATCATTGTTTTCTATTCGTGTTTACGGCATGTTTTGTTGGTGATACGAACTTGGTTCTGTCCCTCCAAACCACTCTTGGGAGCTGTGTTCAAACGGTCAGGAGGCTGTGGGCAGGCTCGGCCAGGGGACAGAGGGCCCCTGTTGAAAAACAGTGCAGGACAAATGCCCAAGAGGGAGGCGGGCTGGCCCATGCAGAATGGGCGAGACCCACCAGGGAAGGTGGCAGCTGTCAGCTCTCCACCCCTGGGTCCATTACGGCTCATCTCCCCCTGGCACGTTCCACCCCCGCCCCTGCACAGTGTACCTGGGAGCCCAGGTGTCCAGGGTCTTTGTTTTAGGTGTAGTAAGTGGGAGGAGAGGGCCGCAAGGGCAGCCTGACAGGGGAGCCCCTTCAAGTGAGCTGGGCAGTGCCGGGGGCCTGTGGAGGCAAAGATGCTTCCACTTTTCATGCCGAAGGGGCAGTGAGAGCTGGCACAACGCCCTGGATGTCCGCTCTGTGCTGGGGACCGTGGCCACGCCCCCGGGCTTCTGTGAACAGTTCCTGGTCTCCTGATCCTCCCCTTCTGGCCCCCAGTCTCCACTGGCAAAGCCTCAGTTGTGCGCATGTGTGCACGCGTGTGCTGCATCTGACCAGGAGACATTTCACATCTGTGACCCTCTCCGTCCACGCTTACTCCTCACTCACCCTTCCCTTCTGGTTGCAGAGTCTCAGCTGCACTTCCTCTAAAAAAGTTGTCACTGTCGACCCTGAGCTCTAGTTGTTTATAAACATGTTACTCCTCCCCCGCTAGATTTCTCTGATTCACCTCTGGGCTTTTTTAAACAGCTCACAGCATTCCTGGCCCATGAAAGATGCTCAGTACATGTTGGAAAGATAGATGGATAGGTGGATGGATGGACGGGGCGGACAGATGGAAGGAAGGGTGGGTAGATGGATGGTGGGTGAATAGAAAGAGGAAGGGAAGAAGGCAGGGAGGGAGGAAGGAGGGATGGTGGGTGGATGGATGGATGGGTGGGTGAATCAGTGAATGGATGGAAGGCCTTAAAATGAATGCTTCCCTCTTAAGCCCGCCCCTGCCTCACTTTCTGGAGAACTTTGTTGATGTGTCCCTCCCTGTGTCAGGCCCTAGGGATACAGATTCAAATAAGACCCTCTGTTGCTTCTCAGTGCCCAGTGGTCTGGTGTGGGTGACAGAGGAGGACGGCCACCCTCTCAGTCCAGTCGCTGCCCGGCCTCTCTGCCTGCCCCGCTTCCTGGCCGGGCAGACAGATGCAGAGTGAACTGTGTACAGGACACACGCACACGGTTTCAGGTGGCTCTCACAGGCGGGAGGCTGTCAGGGCCCCAGATGTTTTTCATTTGTGGCTGAGAACGCCGCCCATGTCAGCAGACACAGCTGGGGTCAGGGTGACATCAAGGCGGTCGGCCCCGAAGGCTCTCGGTCAGAAAGACTAATGAACCTGCCGCTCGCTCCTGCCCAAGCCCTGGGCCCCGCGGGCATGTGGAGTGAACCCTGAAACCTGCGCTCCTGGGGGCGGCCCTGTCGTTTCTGGCTTTCCACGGATGATGCTGTATTTCCCCTCGGAGGGCTGGCGCAGCTCATATATCAAAAACTGCTGTAATTGTTTCCTCCCACTGAGGAAGGCTTCCATTTAGCTTTCTCTAGCTGCCCCCCTTATTAATTATCTAATTACAACCACATTCTCCAAGAGAGAGCAGCCTTTGACTTTCTGCCCAGTACCACTTAAAAAGGCTTACATATTTGGAGTGCTCTGAACTTAAAAAAAAAGAAGTGCATGTGTGTTTCCACGCACTGGAGTTTTAGGAAAAATGTGTCTTCGCTTTTGCAGAGCTTTGTCTTGAGGCAGTAAAGGTTTCTAGAGTTCCCTGATCAGCTGGGCTTTAGTGTGGAGCTCAGGGTTCCACGGGGAGGGAGCTGGGGGCGCAGGAGGTCAAGGCACATACCTCCTGCTGCCCCTGCCCAGTGGCGTCAGGCCACCCCCCCCCACACACACACACACACACACGCTGTAAATTCCAGATTGGCTGCAAGCTGGCTGGGTGTGCTGTAGAACTGGGTCCTGCAGGACTGGACAATCAGCAGTCCACGGCCCCAGAACAGCAGGCGACAGGCCAGCAGCTACCCCAGCCACGAGCTGCCTCCTTGGAGTGAGGTGAGGGGCCCACTGTGCTCACCCCCCAGCCCCTTCAGCATCCACGTGTGGGACCTTTCGAGCGCGTGCTGAGGTCCTCGTCCAGGTGCTCGTGCCCAGTGATATCCCCGGGGCCCTCCTGCTGTCCCCACTGCGGAGACTTGTGACCTTGGCTTACGGCGGCTGCGTCACTCACTCTGCAGTCTGGTGGTCAGACACCCTGGTCCGGATTTTCTCTCCAGCACATTTTCTCTAGCAAGCCTGTGGGCGCAGATGGCAGCCCGTGAGGTCCTGAGTTCCGGGGGCCCGGCCCGCTGGGTCCGCCCGGCATGCGCCCCCTCCCTCTGCGACATCACTTGGTCCTCCTCCTCCCCGTCAGCATCAAGCTTCACTCCCCAGCCAGACCTTCCCAGTGGGAAGGCAGGGGTGTTTCTGGTAGAGCGTGGCCTTTGTCACTTGAATTGGTTCCTGGGAGCCTCACTGGCCAGGTCCTGCGGGAGGTGGTGGAGATGGGGGTGAGGGGCTCCGGAGACAGCGGCTGGAAGCTGGCCCCAGAGCTGCATTTAGATCGACCCACCTGCGCTTTATGGATCAATTGCATGAGCTCCGGGGCCTCGTGGGGCTGGGGATTTGACAGTTGTGTATCTTGATCGCACTGGAGGGTGCCAGAATCCACGGGTGATGAAATTGCCTGGCACACACGCACAGACACACACAAACACACGCACCTGGGTACAACCTCCTCCCACCCCCAACACACACACACACACACCCGGTACAACCTCCTTCCACCCCCAACACACACACACACACACACACACCCGGG